>JAVKLA010000088.1:41467112-41484158 GCA_034782735.1 Sagittarius serpentarius | reverse complement strand
GAAAGAAAGAAAGAAAGAAAGAAAGAAAGAAAGAAAGAAAGAAAGAAAGAAAGAAAGAAAGAAAGAGAAAGAAAGAAGAAAGAAAAGAGAAAGAAAGAGAAAGAGAAAGAGAAAGAAAGAAGGAAGAAAAAAATTTAAAAAGAAAGAGAAAAGAAAAAGAGAGTGAGAAAAAGAAAGGAAGGAAGAAAGAAAGAGATGGAAGGAAAATGAATATTTTATAGTAGCAGTAGTAGTAACTGCAGCAGTATCACAGTCATTCACTGCAATATGTCTAAACATTCATAAATGTTTTATGCATCCTAAAATGCCATGTACAAGGGATACGGCATCCCACTGAGGTTAATGAATGAATGAGGTGCCCTTGAAGGTTAATTTGCACAAACAAAAGGTCAAGGGACATCTTCAAAACAAAATATTGATTAAAGCAAGTTAAATGTTTTGACTTGAAGGAGACATGAAGGATTAAAAAGCAAAATAAAGCAGTATGGATAAGAAAGGAACAGGAAAGAAAAAACACCACCCCCAGACACAAAGGAAATGGTAGAAAACATATCTGAATCAGCTAGTCATCTGCTAACAAGCTGTAAAGATTTCCAATGACAAGTTGTCACATTAGTTTAGTGAAACTGAAGCAGCACTTATCCCTTTTCCTGTGCTTAATCTCTCAGCGAGCTGCACAGAAACATGCTACTGCGTTTAATAGGATTAGTTTAGTTCACTTTCTCCTCTCTGGAGGTTGTGAGTTTTTTTGTTGTTGGTTTTTTTCTTATTTTATTTTGTAACAATTCTATTTCCATCAATACCAGGTTCTTGAATTAAACTGCACTCTGCTGAACCACCTAGGTTGCATTCACTGTCCAGGTTAAAGGCATTTTCTTCCAAAGGTTTCCTTTTTGAATGGAGGAGACACGGCAAAGGGAAGCAAGGAAAGGCTCTAAATTCAGCAATTACACACATCAGGCACCCAGTTCTCCTCTTTCTCACACACACTGATGATGCTTTATTGATATCAGTAGAGCTAATTTTAATTCATACCAGCATAGGTGAGAGCAGAATTGGGCCTTTGTGGTTGTGGGGTGTTCTTCTTTTTATGCATGAGTACGTGGACCTTCCCCACCCCTAAAAAAACAGGAAAAAAAAAAAAGGAAAAAGAAAAGAAAAAAAAAGAAAAGAAAACCTGCTATGTATTCGTAGCCCCGTTCCCTCATTTAGTTGGAACAGACACAGCAAGGAAAATGATCAAAGAAAAGGCAGTTTCAACAATATACCCCTGTCACTTTCAATTTTGTTGCCAGACTCCAAAGGGACAGAGGAATCACCCATGGTCATGGGCACACTGCAAAAGTTCTCCTAAGCTTCTTGCATCTGTTTCTGCCCGCCCCCCCCCCCCCCCTTAAAGAGAAAAATGCAAGCACAGAAAGCTGTCAACTTGCACCAAACCTTTTCTGTTCAGGGGCACCAAAATTTGGAGAAGGATTTATTTCCGATGGGACAAAGCTTGCAGCTGAACACAGACCTGACAAGCACTGTGTCTGGAGGAAATGTATTTTGACCTGAAGTTTGTGTCACGCACCACGCATTAGGCAGCGGCAGAGGGACAGGAGAAGAGAACCCAGAGACCTGAGCACACCCGGGCTTTGAATCCAACTTTGTGAACATAAGATTGCTTTTTGTTGGGAACTAAAATGCCCATAACTCAGAAAGCAAACAGTGTCACTACCTTATAATCTCTTAAAGACCAAGAAAAGTACCTGGTGACTACCTCATGTTCTATTCTATTAATTACCAGGACCTGGGACTTCTACAGTTTGAAGACAGACTGGAACCTACGACAGTTCACGAGTGGGGACCACACTTGCAGTCGGTCGGGGGACTGGGGGCAGCAAGGGACAGAAACAGCCACGCAGCCACCCACAGCCCCGCCACTGCCCAAGCTACCAGGCCCTGGAGAAGGCGCCATGGACGATTTTGCTCACTACAAATCCTGAACATGAACTGCTGTCATGGGGCTCCCCAGGACCCCTTCTGAGGGATTAAATTCTGGAGGAAGAAGAGCTTTTCCTCCACCTCTAAAGTCTGGGTGGTGCTAGGGGGATTGCTTTTGCTGCTGAGCTTTGAAACATCAATTTGCATTCCTTAAGAGGCTGCCTGTCCTCCAGGATTAGAGGAGAGAAAGGGTCTGGAGCGCTCAGTGCCCGAGAGGGTGGGCTGGGTGAGTGGAAAGCATGCATTTCATGCCAGTTGGCCTTACTGGTGTGGCAGGTCGTAGGGTCGGTATGTTTAGACTTGAAAAAGTTGCAAGACACAGGGCTGGAGGAAGGTAACCTGCAAGCAGCTACAGAAACGAGGCAGCGGGGCCGGGTGGTAGGTGGAAGCCTGCACACATGGTACCCATGGCTGGGGCCAGGCTGGCTGCCACTGCTCTGCCGTGTGACCTTGGGGACATCGCTTCACTCCCAGCACTTCAGTTTCTCTTTTGGGTAAATCAACAGCAGTTGAAGTTAAGTTGAGCCCCGGAGGTGACAAGCTCAGTGTCAGAGGCAGCTATTTATTTATTAATTAGCATTTGCACGGTTCGGCTTCACCTCTATGTGTATCCCGGTGTCCTTTAAAAGAAGAAGAAAAAAAAAAAAAAAGGAAAGAATTCAAGCGAATCATTCACCCGCCAAATTTAGCCTATCTCCCCCTGCGTCCAGGCACACTTCTGCACCCTTGTTCTGCAGCCCCTGCAGCACTTACAGCTACTACGGCAGGCTGAGCGTGTCACCCCGGCAAGCCGAGCCCCGCAAGCACAAGCAGGGAGCGAGCCCTCCCGCCGAGGCCGGCCCGGCCGGGCGGGCCCCGCTGTCTCTCCTGGAGCTGCCCCCCGAGCTCCTGGTGCAGATTTTCGGCTCTCTGCCCGGTACCGACCTGCCCAGACTGGCCCGCGTCTGCACCACTTTCCGCCGCATCCTCCGCACCGACACGATCTGGCGGCGGCGCTGCCGCGAAGGTACCGCCCGCCCCGAGGTGGGGGGCCGGGGGCGCCCTGAGGAGATGGCCCCGGGGGGTGCGGGAAGAGGCGGAGGGTGTGGGGAGGTGATGGGGTGTGGAGTGGGGGTCCTAAAGGGGTGCGGAGAGGAGATGGTGTGCGGGGCCTGGGGGTGCAGGAAAGAGCTGGGGCCTGAGGGGGTGCGGGCTGTGGGGCCGTGAGGGGTGCAGGGCTCCGTGCCTGGAGGGTGGAGACGAGAGCAGCTCTCGAGTCCTGGGGGACACGGTTCCTTCTTGGTGGCACTTTCTGGAAAAGGGATGACGTGTGAGCAGCTGTAGCAAAGGGCAGCAAGCTGGGGTTGTTGCCTGGGGTGGCAGCTGGAGGGGAGGAATGCAGATGGGACCAGGCCCTGGCAGATGATGCCTCCATGTAGGGTGTCCTTGGGTGAATCCCGAGGATGGGATATTTCAGTCAGCGAGGACAAGGAGAGATGGGTCTCTGCAGAATGGGGCTGCACTGGGGGAGAAAGGAGTCCTTGGGTGTGCGGCTGGAGGTCCTGGAGCTGTGGAGGCACAGCAGGTAAAGCTGGGGTCTAGCGAGTGGGTGGAAGAGGGCAGGCCTGGCTAAGGTCATCCGTTCCTGTCCCGTCTTGGGAAGCACGGTGCCAGGTTCAGAGGGGTTCCTGGTTTGCATGTACGTTTCCTGCGGAGTGTCTGTTGCAAGGATGCTGTGCTGCATTAACGCAAAGGCTTGGGGGTGGTTTTGGTTTGGGGTTTTTTTCAGTAGTGCCTCAGTTCTGTGTTGCTGTGGCCCTGTTCTGTTAGGCTGTGATTCTTACTCTTTACTCCTTGTCCTTTTCCTCACATCAGTGTGGCGCTCTGTCCCATTTGTTAATCCAGCGGCTGTCCTACCCTCCAAGGGCTGTCTCACTGTGCTCATCCTCTCTCTAAATAGTGTGATCCTGCCAGGTGCATCTGCTGCCAGCACATGAAGTCATGTATATTTTGTTGTTGTTGTTGTTTTCTGTTTTTAATACCAGTGAGGGCATCGGGATGAAGCATTTAGGTATGTCAGAGTGGCTGCCTGCCATGGGCAGTGGGATCAGCTCAAATGCATTAAACCTTGCAGGAATGAATTCATGCCTTATCAGCACTATCCAAGAACCCTTGGACAGTACAAAGGCTGTGCATGGAAAATGTGTACCAGAGCATTCTTATTTCTTAGTTCAGCCTGGGATGATCCCATTGACCCAATAACTTAATATTGTTTTTTGAGGCAGGCTAATAAAGTGGTGTTCATTCTTTCCTTATACTCCTCTGCTGACATAGAGTCCTCATGGACGTTTGTGTATTTCATCAGTGGTTTGCAAAACTTCGCTGGTTAATTAGTTTGATAGATTGTGATCCTGGCAAAATGTTTATATAGAAATGTATATAACTTTTAACTATAGGCTAGATTATCTTGTAAAGGAACCACTAAATTAGGCCTGATGGGGAAATAAATTTGTTTATTAAACTCACGAGCGACTGCTTCTTGGATTTTCTTGCCAGTAGATAAAGCGGTGTTAAAAAGCTTAGCTGAAATTTAAAGAAACAGTGGGCTTTCTATGGCTAAAACTAAACCAGACAGGAAGGGAAAGTATTAAGACTACTCTTCTGTCTCAAGGCCCTTAGCTAGCTGCAAGGTGAGAGGTGCATAGAACAAGTTTTTATTCTCTTTTCACACACTGCTTCTTCTGTTTCCCCAATGTATCCGTTCCAGCCGCTGTCAGAGAGCGTATTGATGGACTGCTGGTGGGATTGAGGTAGATCTTGTACCAAAGGCATGGCGTGCAAGCTGTGCTGAGCAGATAAGGGTCAAGTTCCTGGCTGAAAAACTTACTACGTCTATGAAACTGTTATTGCAGTCTTTTAACCAGTCATGATTCTCCAAGCAGCTCCTAATCTGGTCATCTTGCACTGTTCGTAGTGCTTTACTCACACTTCCGTGCAGAGCAGTGCAATTACTGTTGTGGTAGTACTGTAACTTTGAGTATTTGTACACGTGAGTTTGAAATGGGTCATCGTTTTGTGGAGCTGTTCTGCAGTTAATTTCTCTGCATATATTTCCGTGATATGTTGCACATGCTCAGCTACTGAGCATGTTCAAATGTGAGTGTGCAACTGTGTGATGAGTGCAACTACTTGAGGACGTATATGGACATCAGGTATTAGTATATAAATACACATAGAAAATTTAGAATATCCTGTATGGTATTTCTGTATAGCCATACATTGGTGACTGTATGATAGTCAAACATAAAATGTGATTACTTTTTGTAATCTTTTTCAAAAACAAGCCACTTCCCAACTGAGGATGGTTCTTCAGTGCGTACTTGTATCTGTCTGAGTCTTGTGAAGCTGCATGTCCTGGAAACAGAGCGAGAACATGTGTGCTTCTCCTAGCATACTTCTTGTGTTGATGGCTTATTCACTCTGAAGCCTACTGATGTTCCAGAGCTGAGCAATTTGAGGAAGTGACTGATAAACTTCAACTTTGTGTCAGTTGCATATGCAAAACTATTTGTGTTTTCAGAAATGCACAACAGTAATAATCCTAAAATTAAACAGAACAGTTTTTCTCTGAGAGAATCTGATTGTTGCAGTGCTTTGTTTTAGCCATTTTCTACCTTTGTCTTGGACAGGAGCAACGCTGAATGTAAGCAAAAGCCCAGCCTTTGCCCCAGTTAGATGGGGCGCTCAATCCCTTTAGCGTTGCTATCTTGCTTTTGCACTGCTGTAGGCTGACTCAGTTGTAGATTGGTCTCGGGACCGTGTTGTGATTGCTGCAAGCATCCAGATGACTTGTCCTCCTGAAAGTGAAGTGGCTTTTGCTGATGATTGTGAACTGGGAGAGCGCTGGGATTAACCAGAAGTAGTTGTGTAACACTGGCATGGCTGTTAGGGCTGTTGTCCTTTTATCATTGCAACTGTTCAGGGTAAACTGTCTCAGAATTGCTTCTTTGGCAAGAAGAGGATTGCAGTCACTTTCATGTTTCCTATAAACAGGAGATTGCTGATCTCTGCAGTGGGAGCAGAATTAAAGCGTGTTTCACCCTCGCTGGTGGCCTGACCTACCTTGATTAACACCTGATAGTCCATTTTAAATGGTAACCACTTTCATCTTAGAATAAAACAGCACAAGTGCAGCAGAACACCTGGAAACAGACCAGTAATTCAGAATAACCAGATCTAGAACTTGGATGAAAAGGCTTTTGTTTGTGAAAACAACCTCCAGCACCTTCTGTACCTGCTGAAAAATGTCAGCCAACGTGTTAAAGATGCTAACCCTTGGCAAGTTTTATAGAAAGAGTTGCCTGTGCAGAAGGGTGGGCAATCTAATTTATACATTCAGTGAGGGGACTGTTGCATGCAGTTCAGCACTTACAGGACTCCAGAGACTCCATGCAGGAGTTTCATGTAAAACTGCTCCCACAACAGGAACAGCTTCTTGTAGTGCTGCACCCTAGTAAACGCGAAGGTGGTTTTAGTAAGTCACAAGGCTGTAATCTCCCTTTATGCGAGGTTAAACCATTGTATAGTGCATTTCTTTAGTGAACCACAGCGGGCTTTTCTTCATCTCTGACCACATTCTGCGTCAAAATGCTGTCTAAAAGCCAATGGCTGTTTCTCGCTGCTAATGGCAGATGCTTGCGCCGTAGCCGTCCTTCAGAGGGTCTTCCTTAGATCTGTTTGTAAGCGGTAGATCTGAAGCTACCCATCTTTTGCTTTAGGGTTTCTGCAAATGCTTTCATTTGTTGCAGATCAAATCTCCTTTTGCTCAGCTCCGTATTTGCGGCTGCAGAATATTTCGGTGGTAACTACAAGCCTTCCCCTGGGAGAAGTGTTTGGGAAAGTATTTGGTGTATTTTAATCTGATGGTTCAGCCTTTGGAAACAAGAAGCCGGTTCCAAACTTGTCCACCTGGTATTTCGGAGATGCGAACCTGAGAATCTCCCATTGTTGTGGTCTGTGAAATAATCCAGTAAGTTTCTATGATTTCTGTTCTGTGTACAGCCTTGTAAAGAGGCATTTATCCAGGAATAATTGGAGGTCTTGACTAGTCAGGGCACAGTTGAAACTCAGCAACGGTAAGGGTGTCAAGCTCTACCTGACATCCCGATTCCCTCTGAATTGCGGATGTCCACATACAGTGCTTGCAGCTGCTTACTGGCATTGCCATGCTGAGAAAGGGAAAGCAGTAATTTGATCTTTGATATGAGTGCAGGGGTTCTTCCTTACCTGGGTTGGAATAGCCTTGTTTGTCTATTTGTTTTTTAAACTTCAGTGTAGGCCACACAGAGGGAGGTGGTTGACGTGGCTTCTTGTAGGAAGGAGAAGGGAACGTGAGGCTTAGAAGAGCATATGGTGAGAGCAGGCCAGGGAGTAAATTACACTTGCAAAAGTATTGGTGCAGTTCATAATAAATGGAGACTGCATTTCCAAGTCCTTTAAATTCCAGTGCACGTGACCACGGAAACAGCAGCGTGTCACTGTGTATTTGGTAAATCTTTCGAGTGCTTCTTAAACCTAATAAAACAGGCTTTCCAGCTGGTCAAGTGAGAACTTTAAAACCAATTTCTATCCTTGCTTTTGAAGCAGGATTAAGTAGCCATTTTCTAATGGTTAAATTTCGTGTGTGAATTTCTGTGACTATTAACTCCTTAAAATACTCAGTGAGCTGTTGCACTGAGATATGTTTCCTTAAAATAGACTTAATTGCACCAAAGTGGAATTTCCCAGGAAGCTTGAGCCCTTCAAAGCTTTCTTGGAAAAGGCTTTCTGTTCTCTGTAAAGAAAACCTTTTCAGTTTTATTTTTCTGTAACTATCTTTAAGCTCTGCTGTTAATTTTACATCCCTCTTGTCTTCTGGATTAAAAAGAGAAGGCCAGCTTTCTTGCTTATGATACTTGGAGTTTTTGTAGGCACTTTGAGCCAAAAGACTGATTTTTTTTTTTTTTTTTTTCCCTATCAAGCGGCCATCATGGTGTTAACAGCTCATGGGTCAGAAGAGCTTAAGTGATGGACTTACTGGGAGCTAAGCCATCACCCTGGGATTTTGACTCTTTGTAGTTTTTTGCTGAACAAAACAGGATAAGGACTAGTTATCATAAAATGAGATGAGTATTAAAGCACTAAAATGAGATTTTTTTTTTTTCTTCTTGATAATACTTTCTTACAAGTCTTGGATGTCTAATGTCAAATAGCTTGTAGCAATATCAAAATTCAAATTTTTTCTTTTTTTTTTTTTTTAAAGGAGCTTGCTATTATTTGGGAAAACTTTGAATCTTTCCAGGAAAGATTTGAACTACAACACTTAGGAAATGCACCTTTAGTAGTGGTTTGGCTTTCATAAAATTTCACTGCAGGTTATCAAGGGCGCTCACATGAAACTGGGATAGAGCTTTAACATCAAATCGTTTCCCACCCCGCCCTGTTGTTTCAAGATACCTGCTGGTAGTGGATCTACTGTGGCACTGCACTGAGACTGCACTCAAAGTGATTTACAGATCTACTAGGGAAAATGCTTTGCGAAAAATCAGCACCTTCCGCAGGAGGAGAGAACGTCACTGTGCTAGTACTGCTGTTAGAGAGCAACACGGAGAAATGCCATTTGGGCAGGATCCTCTGCATGTCTCCTCCCTTTCTGATGCAGTATAGATATCTTCAATGACACTGAATTTAATCTAGCTGCAATGCCTGCTGCGCAAAGTGTTTATCTCACCGATTCTCTGGCCAGGTGAGTGTTTACATGGAAAGAGTTGGCTGTTTCCGAACAGCAGGCTATGACCACACTGTTTCTGTCATCTTATAAAGATCTCTAACTTCCTGATCAGCTGAGGAAACATACTGTTCCCTCCATCCCTTTGATGTAATTACCAAACACATACCCACTTGTGTACATATGCAGACGAGTGGTTGAAAGCTGTGCTAAGGCTGGCAGGAGGGATAGACATGGGGTGACCTGCAGGGTGGGTCTGAATTTCCAACCTCCAGCAGAGCTCTGGTTTCACAAATCTGCAGAACGGCTGCGTTGGGTCAGCTGGCTGTAGCCCAGCACCAAATAGCTTGTTTGTGCTGGGCTGGATGTACTTTCCTGCAAGCTCGTCTGTCTGCTCTCTGGCTAATTGGGCTTCCTCATCCCACCTTGTGTTTGATAACGCTTAGAGCTTCCTCTGGCTTTTGCTACCAAAGTCAGCAGGAGCTGTGCCACTGACCTTTGCATCTTTTAATGAAGGGCAATGTGTTTGTTCTACCTTCTGCCCACTCTTACCTTTATTGAACTTGCTGCTTACCCGAAGCGGTGTTATGCAGAACGTGTATTCCCCGTAGGCAGGCTGACAGTAAGCTTTGCGTGTGCTTTATCATTGTGTACGTGTACCACAAGTGTATTTATAGACAGGAAGAGGTTGGATTCATTCAGGGAAACTTCTGCTTTTCTCGTATATGAAAAATGAATTCTCAGTTTGCGGCAGGTTACCAGCATTAGGTAGTGGTATTTGGCAGCCATGGTACATAGTTAATTCAAGGAAGCTCGACCGAGGACAAGTTTCATATTTAATGATTTGATGAGGGTCTTCACAGATACACTTCTGCGTCAAATATCTGGCAGATGTTTGGTATTACTAAGGAAAGCTGGTGTTTGATCTGTGTTATAGATGTCTTTGATGTCAAGGAGGGTAGTTTTCCATACTGAGATCTATCGGGGTCACTGCAGCAGGGTGTTTTTTGTTGCTGATGATTTTTTGGGATCTCCCTCCTCTCATTTCCTCCTTCTAATCTTCTAAGGATTTCTTGCATTGAGATGTTAGTACTTGCTTTTATTTTTTTTAAAGTTTCTTAGAAGTTCGGCATTGACTTCCTGAAAACGAAAGGAGAGAATCTCATTTTCTGCTTCAAAGCTGCCTTTAAGATCTCTGGATTGCTTTGTTTTCAGGGTGTTCTGTAAGCAATCAAAGGCATTTGAGTGTACAACAGACCCATCTCAATCTGATCTGCTTTCAAGTATAACCATATTTGTACATGCTGATGCCTGTTTTATGTCTCCATTTCATTCTTTTTTAAGTCCGTGACCTTTTCTTTAGGATCCTAATAAGCAGTTTTCCCTGTTGGATACCTCAGTGGGAGTAGATAATTACTACACACAATCATGATTTGATCTAAATGGTCATACAGTCCCAGCTGGAATGAGTACATCTTCCACATTTCATGCTCTTTCTGGTCTAGGTGTAAGCATCTGTAACTTTGCTGTGTTTGTGTGTTCCTTATGGCGTGTTTGTTGCAGGCATTGCTTGTAAAATGTGTTAGGTTCCCAAACTGCAATGAAATTACATTTAGTTTTCTGCTTTCTCTTCAAAGCAGAAGTAAGATTCTTGGTCTAATGTGGCAGCTTGCAAGAATGCACCTAAGATCATCTCATTTTTGCACAAACAGTAGATAGCAAGATCCTGGGCAGAACACCTTTGTGCCAGAGTTGACATTATTATCTCTGTCATTGCAGAATATGGCGTTTGTGAAAACTTGCGGAAATTGGAGATCACAGGAGTGTCCTGTCGAGATGTTTATGCCAAACGTAAGTGATAAAGCTGATACAGATCTGTATGTCCTTGCTTAGTACCAATCTTGAAAGCGTATACATGTTGAATATTTATTAAACTTGCGATGGCATAAGTTATTCAGACTTACTTGCTAATGGCAGAGGTGTCATCTGTGAAGTTGACATGTTTGGAGTTTTATTTAATACTAAGCAGATGCCAAGAATTGGGATGTGTATGCCCCCCAGTCCTTTGATGGGGAAAGAGTATGTAATTTAACTTCGTAATAAAGTGTATTGAGAATTTTTCATTCTTTCCTGTTTTGCCATTTTCAGATCTTGCAAAGGAATTAACTGGTATTTTTTCATAGCCCTCACATAGCTAAGTCTTGATCTCCATGAAGGGACACTGTTATATGCTGACAATGGGAAAGTGCTGTAGGTGAAGGGATGAGCGTTCCTCTGGGCTGCTCCTGAAGGAGGAGAGCCTGCCGGGGCTGGGCCTCTGCCGAGGTGTCAGTGTGTTTGAGGAACGTCTGGGGACCCCAACTCCTTAGATGCACTGTGCCTTCTGCAAGGTAGATGCACATCTTCTGTCTTACGGTAGGGAGGGGTGGGGGCATCGTCAGATGAGAGAAACCAAGGTAGGCTAAGGACTGAATGGAGGCTTGGATCCATGGTGAGGCTGTCTCCCCTGTCACCAAATCTCGCCCTTTGCAGTCAGAAGCTGAGCTGGTTGCTCGGAGAGCCTCGCAAAGCCCCCAGGAGCTCCTGTACCAGTGCTGTGTTGTCTTGGTTCCTCACCACAAATTTTGTGAGGTCCTTAGGGTAAAAAAACCAAGATTTAACCTGTTTAAAGAAGATCCTGCTTCATGAAACAAAAGCAGGGATCAATCATGAGAGGTCTGTAGGCTTTATTACGAACTCAAAATCTGGCTCAGCTTCTACATGTACTGTATTTGATGAACACTGAAGCAGTGATGACCTTAAGCATTCATCTTAATGCTGGAAAGAAGAACAGGTAGAAGGGTTTTAATCCCACCTTTAATAGACTTGCTGAGCATCCACGGGAAAATTATTTCATCACCTAGTGTCCCTCTTTACCTGTTTGTGCACTAGGAATGGAACCGCCTAATTTTCCTGGGTGGGAGGGCTTGAGTGATGCTGAACTGGCACATAGATGTCCACAGAGCAATCTCGTAAACACTTGAGGCCTCCTTTGCTTCCCATCCAATCCGGTGTCTCGGTGTGAAGCTGGTGTGTTAACAGCCATACGGCACATACCATGTTGGATCTTAATTCTGCATTGCCTGTCTTAAATGGCAGAACATCTCTTCATGACCTGTAGTCTTTTTCACTACAATATTTCCATGGTTTGGATATATTAAATTGATACATAGTGCTTTTTTAATACACAAGTTGTATGTAAAAATGGCCTTACTGGCTCAGAACAATGGTCTCTCTCTAGCCCAGTACTGTATCTCGCAGCCATGGCTGTGAGCAGTTAACACAGGGAAGACTAAGAAGAGGGCAAGCCTGTGCAATACTTTCTTAAGTACTCTCCCAGTTTCTGACTGTTTTCAGATTGGGGGATTTCCAGAGTCTAATATGGTTTGTTGATTTAATAGCTCTCCATAGATCTGTCTTACACGTATGTTTCCAGTCTTCCTTTGCACCAAAGTAGTTTTTGAATCCATAGCATCCATTGGCAAAGAGTCACACTTGATGTGTGAGAACCACCTCTGTGATAGACTTTATTGCACTTCTGAATAAGGACTGTGTCCGTATCCATTCAGCAATCCTAACTAGCAGTGGTTACTCTGAAGTCAGAATGCTTGGCAGCTGTTTCAGGCTTTCAGGGATGCACCATCTTAGCTCTCCTGCTCAGATTCAGTAGTTTGCCCTGTTGCACACACTTAGTGGAACGGTTTCCTGGTGGTGTGACCCCATTTTCTTTACTGTCCCATAAACTTTAATTGCAGAAGAGTTAATTTGAGGCTACTGGCAGGGTGCACATGCACTTTTCTGTCCACTGAACGCGCTTCTGTAAGAAGCAGGGTAGGAAATGGAGAACTGAGCTTAAGCACTAGAAAGCATAACTAATCCAAGGCCTGGGCTACTGTCCATGTAGTTACTTGGCCTAAGTGGTGGTCTTGAGACAGCAGCACTCGTTTCAGTCGCACTACAGAGTTTCAGGAGGACCCTGATTCCACTTTGAATTCACTGGATGCCATTTGTATATATTGTCTGTGGGAATCTTGAACATGCCAAGTTCTGTGCGAGTAATCCTGCTAACCAGGTATACTGGCGACTGGGGCTGATGGAAGCAAATGGTGCACCACAACTGGAAGTAAGGTCAAAAGAGAGTTTGACTTTCCTGCGTGGTTGGTCCACATTCATTGTACTGTTACGTGCTGGTTACAGTGGAGCAGAGTTCCCTGGTACTTACCCTGCTGTGTCTGTTCAGGTATAAACCCACGAGTGAAGTCGGGGCGTTTTATGAAAATCCTTCCCGACTACGAGCACATGGAGTACAGAGATGTTTACACCTGCCGTACGTACCTCCTGCTGGTTGATGCTTCCTGCACTAAGCATACACAAGATGCTGCATGGAGTGTGACGTTGCTTTAAGCAAATTATTTTGGGGTGAACCTTGGGATAGTATGGAGGGTGCCAGTTAGTCAGTTCTTTCTGTTGCTCATTAGTGGAATATTCTGACTCTTTAGAGTGACAATGTGAGTAGGACAGGCAGTGAGGTATGCTGGTCTCCTTTTGAAGTACTTTGATTTAGAAAATTGTCCTGACTGGGCACAAAAAGGAGGGTCTCTGTTCACAGTAGGGGAGCACTCACTCTGCTTTTCATGGATTGCTCCTCTCTTAGAAGGAAGTATTCAGGTGCCCTGGTGAGGGCTCCCAAAAGCAAGTTGAAATAAGCTCTGGAGTGGCAAAAAGCTTTGTCTTGATCCAGATGAGCTGCATTCAGATCCACAGCCGTTCCCAGTGAAAAGTGCTGAAGGTTCCCATACTAATTCCCTCCCTGCACAGTGAATCCTTTTAACCACCATCTCCCTCTTTAGGAAACATTCTGCTGGTGTTTCAGAGATTGTGATTTGCCTTCCTCAGTGAAATAGCTGCTCTGAGTACACTGTTCTTTCCCTCCTGATGTTGTGTTGAGGGAAGAATAGTAAAACATTGGAGTTTAATGCTCACTGTTCAACAGGAATTGGGGGGAAGTACTGATTAGTTTACCTCAATTAAGGAAGCCAGTACTGCTTGGTACTGGAGGGCCTTTGAGCTGTCTTTAGTGCTTCTTTGGGTCTGCAGAGTTTCACGGACTCAAGTTACTAATTCACTGGTGCTTAGGAATGTAGTTTTTCGCACACTCTAGTGAGTGGAATGGATGCTGCGGACTTACCTGTGCTAAAGAAAGCTGTCGAGCATGGGCCACACAGAGAAGATGGTGTCTTTAATGTGAGTCATGGCAGACAAGCAGCAGTGCTACAGCAGGAATCGGTAGAAAGTTTTAGGTTTGGGGGTCCTGCCTGTCAGGACCAGCCTTTTTCTGGAGCTGGATGGGAAGGAGAGGCACGTCCAAGCTGCCCTGCAGGATGAGGGATTCCTTTGTAGATTGCTGCCTGCGTGTTTGCTCCAAACGTGCCGTTTGTGGTGGCTCTCAAATGGCATTTTGTGCTGTTCCCTCAGTTGTTAATTCTTTAGCTGCAGCCCCAAACTTCTGATGTCTCATGCCCCTTTTCTCTAGGGCTGTGTTGTATTACTTGGGGAGCAACCAGTGTGGTTTAAGATGTGATTGCCCGTTTCCCCCTTTTTCCCCTCCTGCCTATTAAGATCGTGTTGCCAGGATTTACCATGTGAGTGCTTCCTAATTCATATTCATGCAGCATTAGCCAGGTCAGCTTAGATCCCTTTCCCCAGAGTTTTAAGCTAGCCTGGCTGACACTTAGCTCTTTCTGCTAGCAGGTCAGTTATCACCAGCTGGGGGGCAGTAACTGCTTACATTCCAACTCATTTTTCTTATAGATACCTTGCTGCATCCTGAGAGTCCAAGAGAGTTGTAGTGGGTCAGGTCTTTTTCACTCAGAGTGAGCTGCCTCTGCTTGAAAGGCTGCAGATTTCACTGAAAACTCCCACGTTAGGTTTTTGCATTTCTCTGCCTGTGCTGTCGAAGCTGGACACAGGTCATGAAATAAGATTTAGTTAAAACAGTAACGTCTGAAATCATCTGCTCTCCTCCTGTTATAATAAACCATTCTGGGGTTGTAACCTGTCTGTTCATACCTATGGTGTCTGTGGTGTGCCAGCGCTGCGATGCTTGCTTGAATTGCTGTGCATCTGCTCAGTGTCACTTCCTTGTCCTGCGTCTAACTCTTAACGAAGAGCACAGGCATTAGACCTTTCCCAGGCAGCCTTTCGTTGGTGGGAGCTTGGACATTCACCGCTTTTCCTAGCCCATCCCCAGGTGGATTCAAGCTGCCTTTCCATCTGAGGAGCCTGCAGGGCTGCTTGTGGCAATGTGGGTAATATCCAGGCTGGGTGGGACTTGTAGTGAAGCGTCCCGTGGATGTATTTTTGCTCCATTTGGCAGGATGTGGGCTCAGAAATTTGGATAGGCAAGAGGCTTCTTCAGGACGGAGAAAAATAGGTAGTGTGCATAGCAGAGGAAAACCTTGGAGAAAGACCCAAGTGCTGTTTTCTTTCGAGGAGCAGAGAGGGAGAAAACTGTCAGATCCATCCTGTCTCCAGCCAGGGAGAGCCAGAGCTGGAATTCATCAGGTTTTCTCTGCAATGAATAGAGCTGCTGGCTTGCTGGAGCCCAGAGATACCCCAGGCTTGAAAATGGAGCTGTGCTTTTGCTTTGAGACTTGTTTGGCCCTTTGGCCAAGTATCAGCATTTTCCCCAGTAACTTCCTTTCCTGAAAGAACAGGAGGAGAAGGAGCCCACAGCACCCTGAGCAAGTGAGGGAGACGACCTTTCTGCTAAGGTGTCCCTGCCATGGGCATTGTTGTGTAGGGAGGGTGAAGCTGGGTGAAGCACTGCTGACATTGCAGCCTGTTTCCCATCAGCTCATCTGGAGACTTCTGTGGTGCCAAGGAGCTGGGGTTTTAAAAAATTAAAAAAGAAATGCTGCCTATGGTAGTGGTGCAAGCTAAGCACAGAAGCTGCTAACCAGTGGGTAGGATTCTTCTGGAGGTAAATGGGATTATTTTTTTTGGCCTCTGCCCTCCTTTGCAGCCCCAGGTTTCTTGGTGGTCAGGGCAGATGGTGAAGCAGGCTGCGTCTGTGACGCAGCCATGTTTCCTGAACCGCCATGGCTCCTGGTGAACTGAGCTGCAGCTGGAGCTGGCTGTTCACCCAAAGTGAGCGCACAAACTGCCCTCGACAGGCATGTGTCTTGGAGTGGAAGGGCTTGCCTCGTCAAGCGGACGCTTTCTGCGCTGTTGAAAAATCCTTCGATTGTAGCGACAGCTCTGAAAGTGCTTCTGACAGGAGCTGGGGGAGGAGGGGCATCGTCATCACTCTTGCATAGCTTAGCATCAAGTTTTCTGTCCTAAGGAAAAAAAAAAAAGCCCGGTTTTATCAGCTCCATGCCAGACAGGGTAGAAGGCAGACTGTGGTGGGTGGAGCAGCTTATGCACATACCATTTATTAATATGTAATTACTGCACTGAGACAAGAAGACGAGGAATGTGGTTTGCTTGCTTGCCTTAGTGCTGTTTGTGCTGCACTCGGTTCACTGGGTGAAACCAAGCCATCAATCTTAAATTGTTTACTGCACAGGAAAAGGCTCCTCCAGGCCAGTTGGCAGCAGCTCTGGACAACCCTCCCTGCTGTCCTAAACCTCTGTGGAAGTTCTCTGCTTTGGTGTAATAAAAACAGTATAGTTCTTGCTATCTTAAGTAGTTAATGAAACAAAGCTGTTATAACAGCTGCACTGAAATAAAATTTTTCCTGTAAACTGATGCAAAGCAAAACCCATTATTCTAAGCCAGTCCTGTAGGTTAAAACGGGTTATTGTGTCCTTCTGAGTTGGCCGTGAACATCAGTGTAAGGCAAGTGTAGTATCTTCTTGCCACCTTCATAGAAATAATCTGCATCCTGTTGTTCCTGCCCAAAATGCCAGATTGTGTGTAATGTCTTTACATGAAGGTTACTGGTCATGTCAGGAAATTATATGGACAAAATTAATGGCTGACTTGTGTAAGGCCTGGAGTCGATTAGCATCTCTAAGCTTTCCTCAAGAGAGGAGGTTTGTTAAGATCATTCTGTAATAGGCGTTTTCTCGTGCTTGCTGAAAATGTTCCTACTTGGCCTTCCATTTTGGTGGGATTGAAAGTGTACCTAGCTCCGAGACGAGAAACGGAGAAGCCTCACCTGCTGCAGTAGGCTTTGAGGGGGACTTGGAAGCAGCTTTTGGGCACTGCTGGAATGTAGCTGCTTACTTAGAATATTTAAGGCCGTTACTGACCTGGTAACACCACCAGAT
>JAVKLA010000088.1:41450264-41467012 GCA_034782735.1 Sagittarius serpentarius | reverse complement strand
TAACACCACCAGATCTCCTGAGCTGGCATGGTCTGTGCGCTTTGCCCGTGCTCTCTCAGTGGCTGTTCTTAAGGATGCTTAACCCTGGAGACAAGTTTGTCTACATAAGGCAGGGAAATTCTTTCAAAATACTCAAATTTCCCTGTTCCTTACTGCCTTTCTGCCCTTCCTTATTTTCTGTTGCTTTGCAGTCTGAGGCATCAAGTACATTTTTGGTAACTGGAGATGGCAGATGCTTTATTTGTTTTTAGCTCTGGGTATATCATGTGATTTGCATTAACAGGACCATGTTGCAAAAGTTTTCTGAGAATTCCTGGTGAGGTATCTGTTTGTGTAAAGTCCTGGAAACTAACTCTTGCCCCTGCACCAGGGCAGGAGCAGGGCTGCAGAGAACAACATAAATCTGTGTGGGCTCGTGGAGGCCTCAGTTCAGAGCTGCCTGGCTGTGGTTGGGCGTCACCGCTTTTCTCTTCCGTAGTAAAGGCAGTTGTGGGTGGTATTGGTCAGTGTTGTGTGCAGTGTGGTAGCAGTCTTTCTTTTTCTTTCTTTTCCCGAAATGCCAATTCCTTAGCTTGCTGTGCTCACTTCAGTGTCTTACTGTTCCCTAGTGCTGCACCGATACCGACACATCCTGGGATTATGGCAGCCGGACATCGGGCCCTATGGGGGACTACTGAATGTGGTGGTGAGTGAGTACCTCATTCTGGGGGCTGTGGTGTCAAGGACTGATGAGTCTCTTGTGTACCGCTTTCTAGACCTGGTTGCCATCTCCATGCTGTTGAGAAGTCTGAACAGTCAGCCCTCAAGCAAGTGTATGGGACCCAGAGGTTGCTTCTTGGATCTTTTCATCATCACCACCTTTCTCCAGACAGTCCTTTTGTTTTTCAGCTGTACTCCAAACAGCCACAGGAGCACACAGAAAATGCAAGCAATGTTTCAGGGAAAGGCTTGATTTAGAGTTTAATGCTGATATTCTGGTGGCTGGCACAGGAGTCCATTCCGTGTGCGTTGAGTACAGCAGAGGCTTTAGCACTGGCCCATTGCTTGCTGCATTATCTTCGCCTGCAGCTGAACGTTTTGCAAAGGGTTTTGCACTTGTGTTCATGCACCTCTCCTTCCTGTAGTTTGCCATACTTTTCATCAGCCGTGTCTAAGACTAATGCGTCGGATGTAGTGATACTGGTGTGTGACTAGTGCAAGACTCGTGGAGTCTGGCAGCTCTTGTGCTGCTGGGGAGAGCAGTTAGTGATCAACATTTGCCTCTGTATTGGTGAGAGCTGGGCCAGAAGTTTGCCTGAAGCCCTTGTTCTTTGCACAAAGGTTCAATAGCTGACAGGTTGAAGCAAAACAAATCATGAGGCCTTCGGGTTGTGCAAGATTCTGATCCACAAACTGGTATAAGAGTGCATCCAAGTGCACTAATACTTAAGTGATATTGTGACCTTATAAAGACAGACAAGTGTGCCTTTGTGGTGCTGGTCTGCTTTTGTCTCAGATCTCTCTGTTTAGAAAATACCCTTTCTCTGGAATTGCAGGGCTTGAGGGGAAGGATTCTGTTAGGCTGCAGGAAGAGGGCTGGCACTTACACCTCTCAGCAGAGGAGATTGTTGCTTCCTGTGCTGTCTGTGAGTAATAGAACCAAATAATTCCTTGTCCAAAAGGCACAGATAATCACGAGAAGCAGAATTTGTCTATTCGAGTATCTGCCAGCGTGAGCTCTCAATCCAATTAGAGTTTGACTAGCTGTGTGGTCTCTTCAGTGCAGTCTCTCCCTCTGGATCCTGCACACCAAGCAGCCGTCACAAAGTCGTTTGCAGTAATAAAGGCCTGATCATTTTCCAGTGGTGCAGGAAACCTTGTAAAGAAACCCTTTCCCTCTTCACCAAGGGTGTGCTGTGAGTGCATATGGTCTGGTTTAATTGCTGGAAAGCAGTTTGGAAATGCAGCAAGCTGTTCTACAGCTCCTGCCCTGTTGCAGAATAGGCCCCAGAGCTGTTTGCCACGCTCAACAGAAAGCAAGCAAGGCTGATCTCGTGTGCTTTGTCTCCCATCCCTCTGCAGGTAGACGGTTTGTTCATCATCGGGTGGATGTACTTGCCACCTCATGACCCTCATGTTGATGATCCGATGAGATTCAAACCTCTCTTCAGGATTCATCTCATGGAGAGGAAATGTGCAATGGTTGAGTGTATGTATGGTCATAAGGGACCTCATAATGGCCATATCCAGGTGAGCTGCTCTAACACTTTCAGCATCATCTGTCCTAGGTGTGATGTGTGTGTGCGCGCGTGCACGTCGGCTCTGGAAATGGATTCATCGAAGAACTGTATGAGAATTTTATTTAAGGGATGTGGCTTTCAACACCTTGTTATATGTGTGGATGCCAGCTTTACGCTTATTATGTGTCTGACAAGTTGTGTGGGCTGTTCCCTGCTCTGAATTTATTCACTGGCAATAGTACAGCAAGGCTGTTAAACTGTCTTCTGTTGGGCTGGAGCATGGTGGGAGGGTGGGAGCACCAGTATGTGTACAGGCTGGGGCAAAGGATACGTGAAATGGCCTTGTGCAGCTGGTGAATGTGTCCAAGCAGACACACAGACCAGTTCTGTTTTACAGCTCTCTCTGAGATGGGACCTTGAGAAGGTGATGTAGCATCCATTCAGTACATTGAATGCTTTGAAAAGCTTCTGGAGAGGTTGTTTCCTTTTTCTCTGAAGAAGGAAGCTTAAATAGAGAAGCAACTTAAAATGAGTATCGTTCATTAGAATGTGCTGGGGTTGTTTTGCTTTTATTTCTCTGTTCTGTAGGTGATGCACTTGTTATCACTTAATGATTTCTCTGTTGTAGCAAATTCAGTAATGTTCGTTGTGTAAAGCATTTACTCTAAGCAGTCTTAGTTACGTCATCCTAGGCATCTCTAAACAGGTCTGTAACCTGTTAAATTCTCCTCCACGGTAACTACAGATTGTAAAGAAGGATGAGTTCTCCACGAAATGCAACCAGACAGATCACCATCGGATGTCAGGGGGAAGGCAAGAGGTAAGAGTGCTTTGTCAAGAGTCTGCATTAAGGCTGTTTGTACGACTCATTTCTGAAGATAAAGCATTGCTGTCTTACCTAAGCTCTTAGCTAATGTTGGGGTCTGGGAGGTGATCTTCTGCCTTCTAATTTCTGTGTATCAAACACAGGAAAACCCAGGCTGGTAGCTTCTGGCTGATTTACTACAATCTTTTTTTAAGTGAGTAGAATTGATCTGTGGCTTGAATCAAAACTTGAAGTGGTCACATTTGAATAATTGCAGGATCTTGGGGAACCTCTTCTGTACTTGCCAGGGTGAGGTTTAAGGATCCACTATATAGGATCAATTCAGTGTTACACCTGCAGAATGTCTGGGTGGAGACCCCATGCCTCACCTCAGTGTGTAGCAGGGTGTTGGAGCAGGCTGCGAATGTCCATCCTGTTGAGCAAAAGCTCTTTTAGGCACTTCTTGGTGGCAAGGTGCTCTTTGAGCCCCAGCACCCTTTTTCTTCCTGTGCCTGTGTCACACGCCATTCCTGTTTGATAGCAGGCCTGTCCAAAGAAAGATAGCAACATGCATTGTACACCATACAGCACTCTCCAGACACTGATCTCTGTGGTATTGCTGTCTCTATAATTAAAGATCTTTCAGACACAGGCGTAATATTGAGTACCAGCTGCATTTGAATACCTATTTGTCAGTGGGGCACCTTTCTACTGCTTGTTGCCGTGGTGGAGGGATTAAAAGCTTCATTTGGTTGTTTATCCTGTGTCTGTGTCAGCTCTACCCAGCAAGGCAGATTCCTGACTCAAAGTACATGTTTTAAGGTGCAGGTATAAATGTCAGGATGAAAACCTTCAGCTAATACCTGTTCCAGGTAGCAGTGTTTGCTGCCAGCTAGTTAAACGTGACAAATCTGATACTTCAGTTGTTTCTAACAAATGCTTTAAAATGTCTCCCTACTAATGGGAAACAGCTGGGTGAAAGGTTTAGTTAAGTGTTTTCTGGTTCTGTAGCAGATGAGAAATGCTTTAATACTTTCAAAGCACTGCATTAAGTGTGCGTGGCATTATGGTAATTGGAGGATCCGGCTTTAGAAGATAAAGTGAGCAGGTTTGGAATATCACTTGGTAGGCTGCTATCTTAGTGTAAGCTGTTATCACGCTAACTCATGGTAGGGTATTAACTTGTCAGAGCTGGTGTAGAGTACTTCAGGAGATGTTTTCAAAGCACCCTTTGGATTCAGATGCATCAGTATTAAATCAGCAGGATTTAACACCCTAAATCTTCAGTGCCTTTCAAAAGCTTCCCCTTTTGTGTTTAACATGCCAGGATAGGGCACAGGAGTCAGCTTATGGGCACATAAATGAGTTATTGCAGGGTAAGTCAGGATGTAAAGAAGTAGTAGATTGGCTACTTTGCAGTAACAGGCGATGCTTATGCTTTTATTCTGAGGAGGCATATTGGTTCTACCTGTAATTTATTTGAAGGGGAGCTTGTTTATTGTGTGGCATCTGGCAGGTACTGGGCGGTTACCACTATCACTACTTGTTAACCATATCTCCAAGCCAGCTCTGTAGCAACATGTGCTTGTTCTCAAATCCAGCCATGATCCTCTGTCCTTGGCAGAGCACATGCCCTCTCTGTTGGTCTGCTGGTGAATCATGCTGACGAGGTGAAGTCACGTTGGGGTATGTCACTGTTACAAATGAGATGTCTTTTATCTTCCCCCTTTTGTCTTCTCCTTGTGCTGCAGGAATTCCGGACGTGGCTAAGGGAAGAGTGGGGTCGGACTCTAGAAGACATCTTCCATGAACACATGCAAGAGCTCATCTTGATGAAGTTCATCTACACCAGCCAATATGAGTAAGGGCATGAGCTCTTTCTAGGTATTGAGGCTGCTGCAACTTCAAGAGCACATTGGATCATTTGTTCTGAAGATGAGATGCTTGCAGCGGGCTTGAACGTTCCTCTGGCTGTTATGTCTCTGCAGGCTCTGTGCAAAGATACAGTGAGGCGTGGTCCTTTGCAGTAGTCCAGAGAAATGAGAGATAATGACAGCAGTCATAAAAAGGTTGCAAGTTTTTTTACAGTAACTGTGCACAGTAAGGTGGTTTTGAGTCATTTAACTGTGTTTAATTTGAAGACAGAGCAAACACCCATGATCCCAAGGAGCTGTCTGCTTATTATCCGTATTAGTAAGCAATATGCTTTGTAATGCGCTAGGCAGAAATCACACAGTCCCTGAGAACTTGGGCTTTTTTTAACTGTCATTCCAAACTTCTGATGGCAGCCACCTTGCTGTAGCAAATGGTTAAATATGCTTCACTCTTAGGTTCTCAGGAAATCCTAGGGAGTGAGGAGGTTTACTGTGACCTTGCTGCAGGAGCCTCCTGATGTGCTAACGAGGACTGGTAGAGAGAAGTGAAGGGAGGGAGTGCTTGCACAGGTCTAAAGTGAAATCTGTTAAGCTTGTTGGTATTACTGAGAACACAGATCCCTCCTGTCTCTTGACGACGTCCCAAAGCTGCCTGGAGGAGCAGACTGCAAACACACTCCCCATGTCAAGGGATTCTCTCTTAACCTCTCTAACCTTTTTTTTTTTTTTTGCACAGCAACTGCTTGACGTACCGACGCATCTACCTCCCTCCTAGCAGCCCCGATGACCTTATAAAGCCAGGTCTCTTCAAAGGAACATATGGGAGCCATGGGCTGGAGATTGTCATGTTGAGCTTTCATGGAAAGAAAGCAAAGGGGACTAAAATCACCGTGAGTGCATTTTCCTTTCTCTCAGATGCTTGTTAAAGTATTCTCAATGCCATGGATCCGTAGGAGAGATTTCTGTCTGGGAGGTAGTCAGTTGTTGCCACTCCAACCCTGTTCCTTGTGGGGACTGGTGACATCGGGTGAATCTTAACACGTGCGGAGTCGCTAGAACCTGCTCTGCAAAGTTTTTCATGACGACGCCTGACTCTCTCTTCCCTTTCTCTCCCTCCCAGCTGCTTTCTGTGAGCAGCTGGTAGCAGGTCACTGGAGATCATTTGCATGTGTCCGAGGAGCAGGTACCAAATGTTGGCAGCTCCTCACTGAAGTCAGGCTAGCGAGCTCCTTTCTGCAGGGAGGGATTCTGACAAAACGCAGTTGCAGCTTTGACTTTCTTTCACCCTTGCAAGTACTGCCTGGCTTGTAGCTTTTGATTTAAAATTCTGTTTCTTGGAGGGGGAAAGCAGAGATGACAGACAGCTCGGGGAACAACGAACAGTGTCCGAGTGGTTATTTTTATTGCCGACTTGGTGATGGTAGAATAGGGTGAACTGTGTAGAAGTCAGATGATGGACGTGGGGAGGATACAGGTCTGAACTCTGTAGCACCCTGCCTCTGCAGCCATGCTGTTACTCCCTGTCTCTAGGGAGATCCCAACATCCCAGCTGGGCAGCAGACCGTGGAGATTGACCTGGCGCATCCTCTGCAGCTGCCCGATGTCGAGAACCTTCGCGATTTCAGTGAACTCTCTCGCATTGTCCTGGAAGTCCAGGAGCAGGTGCGTCGGGAGGAGCAGGAGCAGGAACACCAGCAGGAGGAAGAGGAGGCTGCCTCCCAGCCTGCTGCGAAGCCCCTGGGAGGAGAAGGTGCCGAGGGGGAAGAGACTGCAGCTGGGGCAGAGGGGACAACCCAGGACAATGCACCAGCTTCCCAGCCCTTTGTGCTGCCCATGGGAGTCATATCGAGGAATGAAGACTATCCCCGGACCTGCCGAATTTGGTAACGGGGACTCGTGGTTTTATAGCCTAGTTGTGGCAGGCACTTTTTGAAACAGAAGGGGGAAGTCTTTGAGGCACATTCTGTATTTGCTGGTCCTTTACCTGCATGTGGATCTCCCAGCCCCTTGTGCTCAGATTTTCTGCCGCTGCTGCCCTGTCTCCCACGCTCTTGTTTGCTCCCTCTCTTTCTTACCACGCTGTCATCTGCCATCCCGCTTCCTTGCTAGATTTTATCCTGTTAGTTCTGAAGCTAGCACCTCTCCTGTATCCACCCCCCCCCTTTTTTTTTTCTCCTGTGTTTTGTTTCCCAGAGCTGCCCAGCTTGTATATTTAGGGATCTGCTCAAGCTGCTTTCCATGTCTGTGTGTGTCACTGGTGTTCCTTGGCTGTGGGAATACGGTACTCTGTCCCACCCCTCCTTGACCTCTGGTGCCTTGGGGCCAGCTCTGGAAGGTGCTGAGCACCCTAAGCAGTGGGTGCAAGTATGCAGACAGCGTTGTTGAATGGGACCTGCAGTCAGTGAAGCAGCATACTAAATGAAGTGTGGAAAAAGAGCCCGAAAGCTGAGGCTTAGGCAGGTGACCTTGAGCCAAACATCTGTGCTTGTGGAAAAACCTACCAATAGCTGGTTAATCCCAGCAGGCCCCTGCTGTCACAACCGAGTTGTGTTTGAATAAAACCCTGCTCCACCTGCTGCTTCCTTGGAGGTTAGGCTGACCTTTACTCCTCCCAGCTCCAGTTAGGTTTTTCTTTTTTTAGATTTTTCTTTCTCTCCCTTCCCCTGGGTTTTGTTGCAAGGTTTGCCTCTCTGGTCACCCTTTCAACATGCCTTTCCTTTTCTGTGAGGATTGTCTGGGCCTGGGTTGATCCTTGAGTTGCAGAAGTAAATCTCAGATGGATTACTGGGCTGAACTACAGAAAAATTCAGCCGTGGTGTGCAGGTGCTAATTAGAATAGCCAAAAGCAGCAACCTCCAAACAGCAATGGAAAGTTTCTTTTCTTAATTTGGTATCAACAGTGTTTTGTGCTGTGTGGTAAGAACTGAGTGTGAAACTCCCTGTTCTCTAGCACCTGGCAGTGTGTTTGACAGTGGCTTGATCACAGTTTTGTATTTGGGTTTTTTATTTTTTTATTAAATGTTGGGTAATTATGGCTGTTCTCACATCTTTTTTGCTGTTCTTCTCTCTTTGCAGTTTCTATGGGACGGGGCTTATAGCTGGCCACGGCTTCACCAGCCCCGAGCGAACACCAGGTGTATTTGTCCTCTTTGATGATGATCGCTTTGGATTCATCTGGCTGGAGCTGAAGTCCTTCAGTCTCTACAGCCGGATCAAGGTCTCCTTCCAGAACGCCGAAGCGCCTTCCCGTGAGGCTTTTGATGAAATGCTGAAGAACATTCAGTCACTGGCTACTTGACGGGTGATTTGTGATGGACAGGGCTAGGGGTTGCAAAGGCTGCTGCACTCCCCAGCCAGGGCTGGGATGGGGATTCCTTGCTCTTGGTACCTCTGAATAAAAGCATGCACTTTTAATAAAGCCTTTTTACCCCAAATGTACACATCCCGGTTAAAATATCCATGACTGCCCTTTCCTCCCTGCCACTGCACACTGCTCCCTAGCAGTCCTTGTTACCCAGTCTGTAACATAGCTTTGTATAGCTGAAGGGATCCTGTAGAGGAGGAAACAGACCTTTCTTATTGCAAAAAGAATGTATTGGAACAAAAATAACTCAAGGTCAGAGCTGGATCAGAAGAACATCTAATTGACTGGATGGACACAAGCCCGCTGCTCTGACCGTTAGCAGTCTTCCGTGGAAAGAGCTCTTCTTCAGGGAAGGGACTTACTTAAGCCTTTGCTGCACTCTAGGACGATCTGTCCTCCTGGGAGACTTGCTTTACCCTCCTGAAAACCTGTGCGGTCCCCTGCTGCAGACTGGCTGGCTGCTTAATGATAAAGTGCATCAGCAGTGTCAAAGCATGTCCTCCTCTCCAGAAACCTTTCTCTGGGCACAGCATTGTCAAGAGAGGCTGGTGTAATACCTGCATCCTTGGCTTAGTAATTGGAGTGGATGGTTTCCTTTCGAGAAATTCCCTCAGGTTGGCAGCAAGTTGGGGACTCCCACTGTAAATGACAGTGTGTGTAGCGTTGCCCTGGCTTCTGGAGCTTGATGGATGTGCTCTCCCTGGGGCTTCAGGTCTGAGTGTCTCCCTGAGCATAGAGGAGATGATTCTCTTTTCTTATAGGAGCTGGGTAAGGAATTGGAGATGAGTGTGAATTGCAGAAGCTGGTGCGTTCAAACTGGTTTTGTACCTGAAAGGTTCACTTCAGATCTTTTAAAGTGGGTCTGAAAATGTAAAGGAAGGAGAAAAAAGAAAACCAACTGAAATAAGCCCATCTGCAGCCTGCTGACTCCTGTCTGTGGTGGGCAGCAGAAGGTGCCGCGTGTCGCTGGTACTGGTGTGACCCCAGTTAATGTGTCATTCTTCTATCAGGTTGCCCTGTGCAGTCTGAAGGAGCGGGGAGGGATTCTCCTAATATTGCTGAGGCTTGTTCTGGCACCTTTTATGGTTGGTGCTGACAGCTGAGTGCTGCTGCTCCACTCACAGGACCCTTCGCTTCCCTTTCTAGTTGCACTTGTTTCTTCCCAGATGATTGCTGCTTCCACAGAAAGTTCCTGGGATTAATTTCTTTCCATGATACCTGCATTCTGTGTGGCAGATCTGAGCTCCGCTGGGAAGTGTGGGCTGCAAGCGAGGAAGCAGATTTCCCCTTAGACTGTCCTTTGCAGGAAAATCCTGGTCAGTGCTGATCTACAGACTGTGAGTTGTGCTATAAACCATCAGCGTTTGCATCAGCACGTGTTGTTAATGCTGCGTAGGAAGAGATGACAGGGATCCTTGTGTGGAGAGAAAAGAGCCGTTTGTAAAGAAGCTTTTGGTTACAAGCAAAATACATCCTTTGTTGCAGTTGCTTTCTGGCTGTTACGATAAACTCCAGGTTTCTTCTCTTCCCGCTACCAGCCGGATCGGTATCTAACAAAACTCTACCTGTACATCTTCTGCAGGTTTTGGTTGGTAAATGTGTCTGTACGTGTGTTGTGTTGGGAGGATTCAGGCCCCTTCTATGGAGAAGTTTCGGTCTCTGCCTAGTTTCACTGACAGCGAGCAGCTTTTATCCTCACTCTCACAAGGGCTTTTTGTCATTTCGGGCTCTTGAGTGTTCCCTCAAGCTGCGTGAGAACCAAGTCTCCAGCAGAGACTTTTTGCAGAAGGTCATGTCACTCACAGGATTAATTCCTGTCTCTTTGGATATGGTTTTTACAAACCTCTGGGAACTTGAAGGTGATTTGGGGTGCTTTTTGCTTTGTTTCCTACTGCTCTGTCAGTAGTGGAAAACATGCCTCAGTGTTAGAGGTGAGGATCTGAAGTGCTATTACTGTTCTAGTGAATAAGCTGTAAAAAGTAGGTTGTTTCTGAGCAGCCCGTTAGAGGTGTTCCTGTTGGCGTAGGCAGAGGGAAGGGTTGACTTGGATCTCACCCTGTCATGCAGGGCTGGGAGAGAGGAGGGGTGGCAGTTCTCTGAGCCTTGGTGTGTGGGCAGAGAGGTGAGCTGTAAGCTAAATTCGGGCGTCTCAGCCTTCTGCTGCAGCTGTGGAGCTGTGTGCAGAAGGAGAGTATGTGCTTAATCTTGCAGCCAGAGGTTTCCAGCTTGGTGATGTGGATTTCTGGGATACCTAAAGAAGTTAGGAGTCTGTTCGGCATCTGGGTGGCCAGTTTATCTTGGAGCTTGCTGTTAGGCTGGTGCAGCCAGTATGTTGGCTGCTTTGTATTCTCCCTAACTGCCTAAAGGGATGACAGAGGTTGCCTTGGGCAGCTGTTCCAATCGCTTGTCCCTAAAACGAACTCTGCTTCAGCTGCAAATGGATCTGTAGCTCTGACTGTGGATTCCTCCTTCCTTCAGTGTCCCCACTCACCTGAAAAATATAAAAATCCTGAAGTTCTACATAACTGACTTAATAGTTTTTGCTTTTCGTTTTTAAAGTAAGATTGAAAACCCAGACTATTGAATTCACTACGAGCACTTGGCCTGAGACCTGGCTCACTGTCTCCTTAGTACAGAAGCTGACTCTGTAGCCGATCTCCTCCCTGTAACCTGCTCTCTTGGGTTGGCTGAGTGTATAAAGGCGGTGTAGGTATGTGCTACTGCTGTGTCGTAAAATGCTTTGAGTAGTTGTTACCTGCAGCTTACATTCCCCTCGATTTCAGGAGTCTGCTGGGGAGTGCAAACTGATGGATAGCGGTTGGCAGGAGTGTTGTGCTCGGTGCTGAATACAGGTCTGCTTTGTCACTTGCGTGAAGACCTGTTGGTTGGCTGTTGGCACAGGTTGTGCATCTGCTGTTCTCCAGGCTAGGACGGCGGTTCTGCTTGTAGCTTGTCCCTTCCAAACCTTTTCAGTGGCAGTGTTAAGGGACTCCCTTCTGAAGGCGAGACCTGCTTGGCTGGCTGCAGAGAAGGGCTTTGCAGAGGCTTGATGCCCTGCAGGAACTTTTCAGAGCTCAGCTTCGCCCGTGTAGTAGCATGTTTTTATTTATAGCGTACCTGATTGGCCTCAAAATGTCAGAATGTGCTGCCCTGATTAAAGGCAAAACTGCTGATACACTGTGGCTTTATTCTGTCTAGAGCAAAGGCACTGAAAATAGCAAATTTTGTATTAATACTCCTCCTCTGCCTTCTCTTCTCACCTTCTGCTCCTCAAAGCCTGGCAGGCTTTTGTGGCATTTCAGAAGAAAATTCCCTCTGACTTGGCTTAGGGTGAAGAAAGCTGTTAAGACGGTGAATTTGGAGAGACTGGTGTAAATGCCCTGGGTGCTCCTGTGCCTTCACTGGTTCCTTTGTGCACGGCTACATCAGTGTTTTCAGAGAAAAAGAGAATAACACGATGAGTTACAACTTGCAGCTCTGAAAGCTTTGGGAGAGGGGAACGAACAAGAGGAGTGCAGTCAGGTTTAGTGGCAGGGAGTTTGGATCTGAGCCTGGCCCGTGGCCGAGGGGGATGCGCCTGCAGCCCAGGTCCTGCCTTCCCTCGTGGTACCTGTGGGAAGCAGTGCTGACAGTACCGTATTTTACTGTACTTGCTCGTGCGTGGTACGGGCTGTGCCACCCCCGTGCGCAGTATGCCTCAGTGCATGCATACCCTGCTTGTTTCCTGAACCCTAGTTGTCCAGCTTGTTGGGATATTTCTGCGAGCTGTTGACAGGGATAATGTGTGGCGGTGCCTTGCAGATGGTGATAAATTTCTGGTGGTGACGTGTCCTTGTCCTGTTCGCTCTGTAGAAAATCTTGGGGACAACTGGCTTTATTTCTTGATCCCAGATGGGTGGAAAGTGCTGAGGAAGATGGAAGACAACTTGTCAGGAGTAGGAATACTTTCTTGGCAGAAGCCTTTTGGAATAAACAAAGTGCTTGCAATTAGGTTGCAGAGCAGCATATTGCCCCAATAGCCACAGCAAGACCTAGGGCTTAGTTCTAGCTTGGGAGCAATAAGTAAGTGACTGGCTTACATGCTCAGGCTGTGTTGTGCTTGTAGATCATGCGTTCTGTGTTGTCAAAACACATGGGTTTGGCCAGCTGGAAAACAGAAGCATCAAAGATCCTTATCCAGCCAGTTTGTTTGGTTTGGGCCTGATTTCGTAGCTATAAATGTGCTGTGATCAGGCGTTGTGGTTGTCGAAGACTCGCTGCAGTCCACGTGGACTTGTCAGGGCTTTTTTGTTTTTATTGAGGAGGAGGAAAAGGGACGAAATACTTGTAACTGGCTGTCAGCTTCCCTCTGGAGTGAACAGCAGTACTGCCACGGCTACTCTGGAAGGGGACAGCAGAGGTTGGTTGGCAATTAGTTAGGAAACTTGTCCTGGGGAAAAAGCAAATTCATGTGCAAGTATGCTTGGAGGTGTAAGCTACGAGGAAAAAACAAAATGCATCTGGCTCAATGTTTACTTTTAAACAAGGATGATTTTATTGCTTTCTATTAATTTAAAACTAGTGGAACTTAATGGGAGTGTTGGGTGTTGTGTGGAAGTGGGTTGTATAATCTCAACTTGCTAGCTTAGGAAATGATAATATATTAACTCTCTCTTGTAGCTGGTTGCTCACGTGGCCAATAATCTTCTGTTGTGTTCAGCTGCCAAAGGATTGCGTGCTGGCCTTCGTGCTGCAGGCCAGACGGACAGCCTAGCTTACCAGTTGGACAGTGAAATATTTGAGATGTGTGATCAGCCGGTGGAGTAGAAGATAAGTTACCAAACTGTGAGTGTCGCTGACCTTTTTGTGCGCTGAATTAAAATGTATGATTCTGGTTTTTGTTTGGATTGCAGTCTTTTTAATTTTTGAGGAAAAGAGTGCTCGGATCAACTGTGTTTATTAGCTTAATTAAAGCAATCTGCACTTTTTTTTCATTGATTAATAATCCTACTTCCCATAAGCAGGTGTACCCTGTTTCCATGTGTATTTTGCACTCACCAGTTTAACATGACACCAATGGATTTATCTGGGCATCTCCAGCAGGCTTTGAGTGTAAATAAATCTCTATAAAGTACCCCATGGTACTTAAAATGAAGGTGAGACATCAGAAGATCCGTACTTCATACAAGGGGTAGTGCAGAGGGAAAAGGTGAGCTTTTCTTTCTAAACTGCCATTTGACATCAGACACCTCGGTTTCATGCTGCAAATATCCATGTGGAACATAACTGTATTTTAAACAACTCGCCTGCCCGGTCTGCTCCCCTGTCTTGAGGGATGGGGTTTTGCCTTTCCTTTTGTTTGTGGGTTTGAGAGGAAAGGGCTGTATAAAGGCCAGACGTGACTTTGCAACACTTGGCATACTTCATCCCAGGTATCGGAAAGCTGAGCAAAACGCGTGTGTTACTTTTACACCTGATCGTTGTTACCCAAGGAGCCTTTTCCAATTTCAAATAATAAAAAGGAAAGTTTTGTGAATTTACTTCTGTTTGTTTTTTGTTGTTGTTGTTGTTGTTGTTGTTCCAAAGGAAAGCAGCGGGTGAGTTCCACCCTCCTGACATGCAGCAGCCTGTCATCCACCTTGCGATAAGAATTAGTTTTCCCTTGTTTGGGTGCTTGGTGAGCAGTTAAAACTGATTTCCTGAAGACGTGAGGCACACACCCCCACACCTCATGCTGTGAAATCCCACTTTCCCCTTGTTCCTGTTTTCTGTTCTTTCCCTCTGCGTCTACCCCACACAGCTCCTGCCCCGGGATGCCCGTGGTGCCTGGCTCCCTCCCGCAGCAGATGCCGGGGCCAGCAGAACTAACAACCTGAGCCCTGACGAAGTCTTTATGCCACAGCTTTCTCTTTCTGAAAGGAAGCATGTGGTAATGCTGATTTTTTAAAATTTTTTTTTTTAATTCTTCCTTCCACTTAGTCTGAAAGAGATCAGCTGGCACAAAACTAACACAAGGGATGAGGAGGGGGAGGCAGCGTGATGGTGTAAGCCCCCTTCTTTATGGAATCAGGCTAAGAGTTGTCTGTATTTCTTACGCCTTTTTTCAACCCCCCCCCCCCTTGAAATTCACACACCCACCTCGGATCTGAATTGCTTTCACTGCTTTACCAAAAGAGTGATTATGTTGAAGTGGGAGAGTTTGTGGCATGACCTCAGCTGCCACTGAGGAGTTGTTTGTCCTTGTGCAGCAGGTCTTGTGCCTGGTTTTGTGCCAGGACGTACGGCAGAGTCCCCAGTTCGGTGTGAAAGGCCCGAGTCCTGCCTTTACTGGAGCGGATATTGCGTGCTTTGAGTTTTGCAACCCAGTTTCGCCAGTAAGTTGCTTGGCACATTATTACTTTGGAGAACAAACTTTGGCCATTGAGCACTAAACTACTGAAGCTCACGCATGAACTTTTAATCTGGAAAGTTTTAACTACTGACTCTGCCTTAAATGCTGATAGTTAATCCAGGCCAGAGTGCACTGTTACAGCTCCTCGAGTGCAGTCCTCTCTGAATGTGTGACCTCTTCCCCCCCCCCCTTTTTTTTTTTTTACCACCAATACCTTCCCCTTACCCCATGCGTTAATTTTCTGGTGCTGAAGGTGTATCTGACCCCACTCCTTTACATGAAGGGTTCTATATACAATCACACAGTTGCTTAAGCCTTAGCAAGTGAAAATAGTAAAACGTGTCTGATAAGCATGCAGTAATTCCTACCATATGTTTGGCCTTCGAGAAGCACAAATGTTTCTCAAGTGGCAGCATTTTTGAGTACCAACCACATGCACCTCCCAAGTGCTGGCTTGCAACCCTTCCTCTCCTTCCAAGGAAACTGAGAGATGTGAAGGTTCGGTGCTGGGCGGCTTAACACCTCCTGGAGAGGAGCGGGGCAGCGCCGGGCTCAGCCTCGCTCGCCTCCTTTGCCACAGCCCCTGGTCGAGGAGTGAGGCGGTATCTGTGACCTGGCAGAGGTGTGTTCCTCAACAGGTGGGTTCCTCCTCCCGGCTTGGTGATGGATGAACTGCTTTTTCCATCTGCTAGGGATAAAGTTCTGAGTGTCACGGCCGGTTATGGGCTGTTAACTGTGAGACAGGCAGAAGGCTGTCCCCGTAGCTGTTAGTTTAGAAACTGGGGCTAAGGTGTTGTTTTTTTTTTTTCCCCCTCTCTGGGAAGACGGTTGCTGTGAACAGACACGTCCCACGCTGGCTTGGGGACTGTGTTTGCAGCTGGGTCTTGGTCTCCTCTCAGGGCTGTGTTTCTGCTCTGCCAAAGAGGCCGCTGCTGCCGTTTGCGGTGATGCTGCTTCTTCCTACTTGGTTTGTTTCTAAAAACCACAAGGCTTTGGTGCCTTAACGCAGAGTCAGAGGTCTGTTGGTTCCAGCCAGGAAGGAAGGTGGGTCTCCCTTCTTCATGCTGCAAGTATGTGCCTGAAAATCTGTTCCCTGTGTGAGCCCAACGCCTGGCAGCCGCTGGAGACCTTACCATAGGGTAAGGATGGGGTGTGAAAGCAACATCAGGTTTTGGCATTCCCTCTCAAGGCAATACTTCTGCCTTTCTGCCTGACGCTTGTTTTATTTTTGGCTTTTGGAACGTGTGTGCTGCTGGGCAGGTCTGGAACTTCATGCTGACTGACTGGCCTGGCAAGCCAAGCTGAGTTTGGTCCAGATGTTGTGTAACCTTATCCAGAGCATCAGCACGCTTGAGCTGTGTGAAATACCATCTTGCACTCTCTCTCGGTCCTGATCTCCATGCTCCTTTGGGAATGGGCTGGCACAGAGGCCTTTATTCAGTGCTTCTTGGGAGGGTTGGAATTTTTCACTGTTCTCTGCTTATCATCCATCTGGTTTACCCTGAACTCTTTCTCCCCTGTGAGAGGGAAGCATCGTCTGTGTTCCCTCCTGGTGCAGGAGGGGATGGAGGGGGACAGACCCACGCAATCCCTCCCAGGGGCTGTGTTAGAGGCTGGGAGTCCCCATGTTGAGTCCGGGCACCAGGGGAAGAGGGAGGAACCTTACCCACCTTGCTGCTTGGTCCCAGGGCTGGTGTTTCCCAGTTGCCAAGCTGTTAGAGGCACCTAAATAGGGGAATGTTCAGCTGTCCAAACCCGGGTCTGCCCTCTCCTCTTTGCGTCCCTCCCCAGCACATACATCGGCTGCCAGGATGAGCGATTTGGCGTGTGCTTTGCTCACCCTGCTTCCCAGCAGGGCTCTATTTCTTCCTCCTCTTCCTAGTGCGAAAGGTTAATTAGTGGCAAGCCCTACGTGGCTAATTAAAGACACATGAGCTCTTTCTGTGGTTCCTTGGAGAGGTCAGCCTTTCGCTTGCACGCTGCCGTCCGCGCTGACGCGTTCTTGCGGTAATTAACCTGTGTGGCGGACCTGCGTGAGGGTCTCTCTGTTCCTGGCTCCCCCACGCGTGGGGCTGTGCCTTTGGGACCCGGGCTTTAATGTCGCAACGTCCCTTTT
>JAVKLA010000088.1:41430498-41450164 GCA_034782735.1 Sagittarius serpentarius | reverse complement strand
TACCCCCCCCCCCCCCCCCCCCCCCCCGCCCCTCGGCATTTACCCTCGACCCGCCGAGGGTCCCGCGGGGGCCGGGCGGGGGCGCTGCGGGGTGGTGCTGTGGCGCGTCGCGTCCGCCAGGGGGCGCCCAAAGACTGGGCAGGGACGCTGGCGGGCCCGCCCCCCCCCCCGCGGGCCCGGCCACTCGTGGGACGCTGCAGCCCGGCACCCTGGGACTCCTGGGACCGGGTACCTACGGGACTCGGGACCCCTGGGGTATCCCCCAGGTGGGGACACGGGGGCACACTTCTCCCCCCCGCCCCGGGAGCCAGGTACCGCTAAGGATCCTCCTTCCTGGCAGTGCCACGTTCTGGGAGGGGGGAGTGGGGAGTGGCTAGAAGGGGGACCCGGGGACCCCGGCGTGGGGGTTTGCCAGCAGCCACATCTGGAGGGTGCTTGGCCCGGGGAGATGTGGGGACGGTGCTTTCTGCCGCCGAAAACGAGGGGGAAGGGGCGAGCCGGGTAAGGAAGCACTGACCTTGCGGGGACACAGCACGAGGTGAAACAAAGCATGGCTGCGAAGGGCAGGGAGGGCGATGGGAGCCCGTGGCCACCAGCCATCAGCTCCCTCTGAATTATTCAATAAGCAGCTCGTTAGCTGACCTGAGGCACTTCCTTCTCTGCTTCCTGCTCCGTCACTGTGTGCTCTGTCTCGCTGTCTGTCAGTCCAGGCCATGGGTGGCCCTGGCACCCCCCTGGTGCGGGCAGGGTCCAGGCTGGAGGGACAACGCTTATTCCTGCTGGGGCTGGGTCTCCTGTCAGGGCTGGTGGGCTGCTCTGGGGTCACACTGGGAGAAGTGCAAGCTGGAGCACCTTTCCTACTCGACCACCGACCTGCTGTCACACCACCCACCCTTCTCCAGCCGGTCCCGAGTGAAGCAGTTCCCATCAGCTATCTCGCTTTGGCTCCCGGGGGACAGCCCAAACCCACCTTAGCCACTGTGAACGTTTTGTGCCTCCCCTGAGCCAGGGAGGATGCAAGTGCTTTAAATTTATGTGTAAATTCACTCTCCTCCCTGTCTCCCTTTCAGCCTTCGTGTCTCACCTCTCTTCAAAGTGTTTTTCTTGGTGGCTGGCTTCTCCCCGGGGCTTTTTCTCACCTTCTCATCCCTGGCCTCACCTCCGGGGAACCCAAATTAGTCACGGGCTGGAGCAGGTCTTGCAGCTCACCCTGGTGCGTGCAGTCACTGCTTTCCCCACAGAGCCTCGTTTGATCCCATGTCCCTCAATCCTCGTTACCATAATACCCCAGACACAGAGCAAGTGTCCTTTTGGCAGTGACCTTCTTACCTGCTCCGGTGCATTTATCCCACCCTTGCTCCCAGCATATTAGGGGGGTGATTTGCAGCCAACTGCTTGATGGCCCGTAATCCCGGCTGGAGCAGGCGAGCTCCATTATCTGTCAGTGTATCAGCAGTGCTAGCGCTGCCTGGCTCAGCCCCCTGCATGTTGCTGCTAATTAAAAACAAATGAGGAGGGGACGACTGGCAGGTGATGCACTGAATGGCTGCGACTGATCCGCTCCATTTAGGAGTTCTCCGAGTCGCTCAAATAAATCATGAGGAAATTTAGTTTTCTGCCACTCTGGAAGGGAGAGATCTCAGATATAATTTGTGCTCCTTTCTGAGCATCTTGCTTGCTGTAAAGGGGAAACCTGCCCTCGCTGGGACCCTTCCCAGAGGCTCCTGCGTGGATAACGCATTTGTTTCATCCACAACCACGTCTTGGCTCGTGCTGGTTCGTTAGGGAGAAGGTGCCAAGTTGGCCCTCTACCGCGCGGTGCCTGACACAAGGGCAGCTGGAGGCAATCACTAGCCGGGGGGGGAGCCTTCTCCTCTCCAAAACAAGCAGATACAGCAGCGATGGGGAAAAATACGGCTTAGAGCCGGCAGCCAGCTGGGAGCCAGGCGGCAGAGGCCGTACCCCGGCCCTTGCCGCGCTGCCTGTACAATTCCCCTCTCCCTCTTTGTTTTCTCTAATTGCACAGCGAGGCCTCCCGGGCACAGCCTGTTTCTTACTCGGTGCTGGTACAAAGCTCCGTGGAACGGGGCTGGGACGTGCTGACCCGGGAACGGGGAATACGACCTTGGAAGAGGGATTTAACCGGTTTGGGCTTCACTGGGGAGCGATGCTTGGCCACTCAGCCAGCCGTGGGCCTGCAATGGTAACTCTCCTCTCGAGTGCTTTGCTCCGGGGTGGGTGGGGGGGTGTAAGTCCTGCTCCCAGGGGCAGGGTGCGATGGGTCACCCTCAGCCCAGCTACCCCGGCCGGGGGCATCCCTGAGCCCCCCGGGGTGGATGGAGGCGTTGGGGCAGCACCGCAAACAGCCAGAGCAGGGTCCCCGCTGGGGTCTCAGCAGATTTAATGCTTTTCTTTAAGCCTTTTTGGGCGGGCTGTGAGCTTCTGCCGCTGGGCATGGGTGCGAGTCGTCTGCAATCTCCTTTTGCAACCGTTTCCTTGCCTGCGGCTGGGTTGTTTCACATCTGAGAGGGCTCAGGGAGGCAAGGTGGAATTACAGCATTACAGACAAAGCCTTAATATAATCTTCCCTGCATGAATGCTGTTGCAGGGGGAAGACACGGAGAATGTTCTGCGGAGCGGGCTTCAAATGAGGCAAGCTGCGGTTCAGGATGTACGCTGAATTGCTTCATCACCGCTCCTAATGGCTTAACCAACAAAATCCATATTCATAAATCAAAACAGAAGCGTGAGCGACCTCTGTTCAGCTCTGCTGCCGAGCCGTGGTGCATTCAAAAGTAAGGGCAGATTATATATTGCAGGCAGCAGCTCTGTATATATCTTCTGCAGCTGCCACGACTTGGCCTTGGTATTTACTGAGCCCAAGGAGAGACGATACAATCAAATCTGTCTGTCGGCGTCTGAAGGATTAGCTGAGTCAACCAGGAAAAAGCTGAGCTAATTTATCATGCTATTTTCAGTACTGAAATGCACCCCGGACATAATTTCACCCTCAATTACAGATCCTGCAGTTCCACAGAACGTAATTATTAAAAATGTTCTTTTTCAGTGTATTTAGTGTTTGGATTTGGGCATTGCAGTGGTGTGGTGGCAACTCTGCAACCAAGGCTAGCTGATGAGATCTGGACAGAGGAACTAGCAGAGAGATAAAGTGAATATATCTGTTCTTTCTGGCCAAGGAAAACGTGGTGCAGGGAGGAGGGCGTCACAGATGCGTTGGCAGAAGGACCTGGCGGTCTCTCGCCCACCATGCAGGGCTGTTGCCAGCACCGGGTCAGATCAGCTGCGGCTTTTTCTGTCCTCCTGAGGACAGAGAATCCACCATTTTCCACCTTAAACCCCCCCCCCTCCAAAAGTGTCCTTGCAAAGTCCAGCACAAAGTCTGGCTCTGCCCTTTTGCAGCTGCCCTTCGGGTATCTCCCCCGCCCCGAGCCAGGCGAGCATCCCCTGGGACACCAGTGCCGGCCCCAAACCCTCTGGTAGCCCTGGCTGGACCTTCCCCAACATCAAAACATCCCCGAACCGGTGCCCGCTCTCCCAGGACAGCCTCCCCGGCAGCACGCCGAGGGCACGGCAGCCTCCCTGCCGCAGGCAGCCCGGGCTCACAGCGTCCCCCCAGCCGATGCCCTTTGGCATCTGCAAGCAGATGCATTTCAGCCACCCTGATTTAACCCCCGCTGCAAATCCGGGCTGTCGGTGGCAATGCCGCACAGTGCCTGCTGCAGGTTGAGGTGTTGGGTCGCTGCTGGGGAGATGTCCCAGGAAAGAAGCCAAGGGGTGGGGGGGAGGAAAAAAAAAATCAAACGAAGATGAACTGCAAGGAATCTGCAGGTTTAACAAAAGCTATCTCCATTTTACCGAAAGTTTAGCCATTTGCTGGTGAGTTTGGCAGCCGTGGAGGAAACGGGCTTTGGAGGGATCCCTCGGGGCTGCGGGGCTGGCTGGTTTCCCAGCCCAGTGCGGGTGAAAGCAGCAGCTCAGTGTGACGGAGGGGCCAAAAATAGAAACTTTACTGTGAGCGGAGAGGAATAACACTTTTCCTGAAGCCGTGCAATAGCCTTGAGGCTGCTAACGTGGTGATAAGCGGTTGTTTGCCTGTGCTCTGGAGCAAGCGTGTTTTATCTCTTCCTTGTTCCAGCCCTGGAGAAAAAGCCCAGCGATTTTGCTGCCGTGGGACCACCAGGTCTGTATTTTATTATTTCTCTATTCTGGCAGCACCTGGAGACCTGACTTGAATTACATAGCATGACACGGCCGACAGCCCAGCCGTGCTGTTGCATTAAAAACCAGAAGCAGAAGGTACAGGGGAGCTCTGTAGCTTTTTGGGGGGGATGAGCTAGGCAGATCTGATGCCTTAATAAGTGACGTTGGTGGGTCTGGGGAGTCGTGGGTGGCGATGCCCGGCCAGGCTGCTCCTGCCGGAGCCACGTCGAGGGGCGAGGGCAGCCGTTTCGTGGTGCCGGGAGGAGAAAACGTTTGCAGCCGCCTGCGCAAACAAGAGGCCCCAAGGAGGAAACACCGCGAGCTGGGCTGGGGAAAATCCCAGCCTCCTTGTGCAAAGCCCAGGGCTCCAGGAGAGGATTAAATCCCAGATAAAACTGGGATTCCCCTGTCTCTCTCCTGTCCTACCCCAAAACTCGTGCTTTCAGGGGAGGTGATGCCACTGTCTCGTGCAGGAGCGCAGCGACGCCAGGCAGTTTTAGTGGTGCAGAGTTTGGCGGGTAGGAGGAAAAGACTTAAGTGAAGTGTTGAGCTAATTAGCTATTTTATTAGCAAGCAGCTGCGGGTGATAATGTCTATAACAGTTTAGTGGCCGATTGCCTCTTACAGCACCAACACCGTGCAGGTTTAGATGATTTTTCTCCTCTTTATACAAGTCTCTGCAAATCCCCTCCTTCGCCTTGCATCTGCCCTGAAGCACGGCCGATAAAACCAGAGACTTTTCCCGGCTTCAGCCCATCTCTGGGAAGGAGGATGATATTAAACTTGAAACAAATTACATTGTGCATTCGAGTGAGGATGCTCGAATGCATTATCTTTTCCTAATGACGGAGGCAGTGGGAATTGCAGCACCATTAATTTCTCCTTTTGCCTCCTGCGAGTTGTCAGCGGCTCTCCCCCTCGCCTAGTAACTACCGCATCCAACGGGTCAGGTGCTTTGCTGCGGCCCCGGCACCTTTTGTACGAGCTCAGTGTGGAAAAATAACCGGAGCAGCCCGGGAAATGCCGTGGGGCGAAGCCGGGAGCCGCGGGAGGCGGCAGGGATGCGGAGTTTGCAGCGAGCTCCGGAGGAGCCAGCCCGGCCCTGGCATCCAGGGCTGCCGCTTCCCGTGGTGTTTCCTTCTGTTTTGTGCCTTTTGAACCTTCTTGCTGTTGGTGGAGGGTGGGGTGACGGGGTGGCTGCCGGGCTTTAAAGCATTTCCAGCCTGGAGGAAGACCAGCCGTGCTGCCGGATCTTGGGATGGGAAACTGCCACTCGGAGGACAATAAAGGTTATTAAATGTCAGGGAGAAATAAAGCTGCCTTTTTTTTTCTTTTCCCCTGGCTGAACTGGTTTGCAGGCGCTTTGTGCCGCAGGCAGAGCAGCGGCAGATGGGGACCGGGGCACGGGACTGACTGCCTCGGGGCATCCTATTAATTCCGGATTCTGGATGGGGTGCTACTCCTCGAGCACTTGGGGGTCCTGGCCACGGGTCAGGGACCTGCAGACCCAGCCTTACGCGAAGGCAGAATGAAACGGGTGTATTTCTTCCGTGGGCGCAGCCTCGCAGGGGGTTGCGGGGGTTTGGGCTCACGCTCTGGGCCGCGGGACGCGTCCAGCCGCCTCCGCCGCCAGCTGCTAACGTTGCTCCAACCCTTTGCCAAGCGCGGGGGGTGTCGGTGATGGCGCGGGAGGAGGTGACGCCGGCCTTCGCTGCCCTCCGCCACACCTCTCCTCCCAGCCCTGTGCCCTCCCGGCTTCGGCAATGTGAGCACCAACAGGTCTTTCCAGTCCTGCCCCGGCACTGCCCGGGGCCGCGTTTTGGCACGCAGCCCCTTCGGGAGCTCCCATCGCGGCTCTCGAGGCACGGCGGCGGCGGGGCGGCACCCGGGGAGGGGGAAAAGCGCCGGCTGCGTCACCAGCTCGCCTTTTTTGTCTTCTATTTTGACAGTCATAGCTTTAATTAATCATCGTGCACCGGTAAGTCCTTGCGAAACTGTCCCTGGAACGCCGGGCTGTGTCTGCCCTAGGACTGAGCTTGCCGGGGCACGCAGGGCATCACCTTCTGCCAGGTGCTTCTCGCCTGCTGGAACGGGAGCCAGCACCCACGGATTGAAGGTAAAAAGCAAATTGGTGCTGCGGGGATCCCCGGGGAGCGTGCTGGGGCCGGAGCAGCCCCTCGGGGCTCCCGGAGGCTGGGCGTCCACCTGCGGCACGGCTGATCCCAGCTGGCAAAGCTGCTGGGTGAAAGTATTGGGTGCTGGCCTGCCCCCCACGCGGCAAGAAGGTGGCGCGGAATGGCGAAAGTTGGCAGATTTGATGTAATTTGGAAACCGGGGACTTTTTCGGACGGTGAGCGGGATGAGCCCTAGGATCAACGGCCAATGATCAAAGTGCAGCTCCCACGAGATCCCAAACCACGGCATCTCCCCTGCTCCCCCTCGGAGGCTCATCCACGGCACCGCTGCGGTGCTTTCCCCTGTCTTTTTACCTCTGCTGCGCCGCTGCCTAGCTCTCCCTTTTAACAGATGGCTGGAGTGACAATTACTGCCTCAAAAGACTATATTTATAAATTCCTTGTTGGGCTGTTACCCGGCGTGTGATAGAGCTTTACACAAACAGAGAGCCGAGAGTCACTGCTGGCTGTTGTAACTGGAAAGGAAATTATATTGCACAAAGCATTTCAGGAGAGCGTGATGGGTTTTGCTGGGGAAGCAGCTTTGGTAGGTGCGTGCAAAATGAGTTTGGTTCACGTAGATTTGGTACGTGTTAAGAAATAGTCATCTGGGGGTGACTGGCACCGGCTGGCCGGCATCTCATCCCGTCCCATCCTGTCCCATCCCATCCCGTCCCGTCCCATCCCATCCTGTCCCATCCCATCAGAAGGAGCATGCTGCATCATGGAGGGCTGCAGGACCACGAGCAAAGCTGCCTTTCATGGCTCCTGGAGTTAATTTAATTGCTTTTCTTCTCTTCTTGGTTATCGGGCTCGTGAATTTGGAAGCTCGTAATGCAAAACCATGAGGGATGGGGTTCCCTGGGGGTGGAGTGATTTCCTGTCTGGAAATGCAGGGGGTCTTTCGTCCTCCCTGTCCCTGCCCGCTCACTGCTGGGCACCGTGTGCTGCTGATTGGGAAGGACGATGGCAATGCCAGGCTGCATGGTGAGGATTGCTGAGGACGCTGGCGATGTTAAAGTTAAATCAGCCGACCCCGGGGAAGGACGAGCAGGGAGGTCTGCGGGGAGGTTACACCTAAGCGGGGGGCTCAGGAGAGGGTGGGTGAGGTGGCCTGCTCAGGAATCCACATCTTTGTCAGGATTTGGAAATAAAAGCAGAAAAATAGCATTTGGTCCTCTGCTAGCGTGTCGTGCCGTGCCGTTAGCATCCACGTTGCGGGGCTTGAGTCACCTGCACCATCTTGCCGGTGGCCTTCCCTTTGGTCCTGTGGCCGCCAGCATCTCCCGAGCACCCACTGCGCTTGTCCTGAGCTGTTCATGTCCGAACGGGGACCGCGGGGCTGCCACGGGCTCCTTTCTCCCACGTGTGGGGCGGCGACGGAGGACCACGCTCTGCCTGGGTAAGACGGCGTGGCTGGAGGTGATACTTAACCGCGGCTTGTCACCCTTTCTAGCAACCGAGACAGAAAAGGCAGAGAGGACATAAAACATGAGAGCCGTGCTGGGCAAGCGCTGCAGGTGTCAGCAAGCAGCACGTTTTGGGGAGGCTGGCGGAGGCACCGCGGGGTTTTGCCCGGTGTCGAGGTGCAGGGCCGGGCTGCCCACACCGCCTTTCCCTGGGGAACCCGGGCGGTTTGCACAAGGCGAGGCGTATCCTGCCATGCCGAGGCCCCTTCCGCTGCTTTGGGAGCCACCCCGTGATGCTGGCGAGGTCCCCGCTGCCGCCCCGGCCCCGTGACGCCGTGATAGCAGAAAGCTGAGCTGTCGCTCGCCGACGCAACCTTTGCGCTCCCAGCAGTCCCGCGTTTAGTCCTCGCCCATCCCGGCTGCCTCGCGTGGGCGGGAGGGATCAAACCCACCTTCGTTTCTCCCAGCTCTGCCACTGCCGGCGCTCCCTGGGTGGTTTGCCGTGCTGCTGCGGGCTGGTTTACCGGGAAGGGAGAGGACGAAGAGCAGCGCTCGGGGGAATTATTTAAATTGCAGGTGCGGCAGGAGCTCTTCCCCGGGGCCGTCTCGCCATGCAGCCAGCAACGGCGGGTATGCGACGCCCGCGCAGGCCCCGGCTACTTCTATATTAAGCTTCTGATGGAGCCGAACGCAATCCGGGCATATTTGCAGGGAGAGGAGCCCCGCGCCTGTTGCTCGAGCTCGTGTCAGCCTGGCCATCTGCGTCTCCCCGGGAAAGCATTATAAATAGGTTCGGCTGCTTTCCTTTTCCGTGGCATAACTTTTCGGCGCTCTGCAGATTACAGAGAGGCTGAGGGTAATTATAACACCTTCGTCCTAACTTGCTGACGCCTGTCTCCCTCGCTGAGTTCTTCTAACGCACGTGCTGTGGCAGATGTTTGCTAAGCTAGAGGACCCCGGGGAGACACGGAGAGGCTTTTTCCTCCCCGAAGAAGTTCGCATCAAGGAGGCGCGTGTCTTTGACAGCCCGTGGCAAGCTCCGTTTTGCTCAGCGGAGAGGTAAGTGGCAGCTGGCAGTGCAGTCGTGTCCCCTTGACGTGGGATCCAGCCCGGGGGTGGCCGCAGGGAGGGCAGAGCATCACCCGAACCGAGCCGCGGTGGGGAGCGTGCGCTCTGGCATCTTCCACTCTGCGTGAATAGTTCACCAAATTGCTGTGTTTTCCGGCTTATTTCATAACCTGGAGCCCAGCTGTGATTTACCGGGGCAAGCTGGAGGTCAGCGCAGGGCTCGTCCCCTCCAGCTCTTCCCCTGTGTCTGGCTAAGGTGGAGAAAACCCTGTGCTTTAAACCATGCGAACACCCGGCAAAGGAAAAGCTGCTCGGCAGTGCCTGGCTGCGTCGGGCTCGGATACAGTCGGCGCAGGGGAGATGGTTTCCCGTGCCCGGACCGGTGACGTGCCACGAGGGTGATGTGCCAGCGGGGTGTGAAGCTGGGAGGGCAGGCGGGTCCCTGTCCTTAGATGCTTTTGTAAGTGAGGAGAAGGAAGCCCTGGTGACCTCTGCATCAGAGATTCAACCAGGAATAAGGAAACGAGAGGGTTTTCCCGACGGTCGCGCAAATAGGGGTGTTCAGTGCGGGAGGGTCCAACTTAATGCCGTAAATCAGATTGGATTAGGAAGGATTTGCAGAGGGCTAGTCTGGAAGAGCGGCTTATTTAGGTTTTTAGCAGCCGTGTCACAACCATACGTGGTGTTGCGACACGCTGTTGCATTGTATGCTGGCATTGGGGCGTTGGGTTTGAGGGCACAGTGAGCGGCCGGGAGCTCCTGGGCTGGGCACAGGGTGCCCAGGGGTGCGGGGTGGGCACGGGAGGGTGGTCTGGGCTGTGAGAGGGCATGGGAGGACACGGCTAGATAAGCACCAGAAACCCGACATCTTCCTTGTCTTGCGAGTCTGAACCAAATCCCTTCGCCCCTGAGGTCGCGGAGGGTGAGTATCCTTCGGGGCTCGGATGGTTGCGTACTGTTGTGGGTCTTTTTAATGCAAATTAATTTCTCGTTATGCAAGTGACTCTGTGGTATTGAAGTGTCTTGTTGCCCCTGCCGCACTCCATGTGCTTTTTGCCGTGCTCTGGGTGTGCTCGTGGGCGCATCCAGGCGCAGCAGAGGAGCTGCCTCTCTTTTTCGGGGCTCAGCTCACACCATGGGGTCAGCCTGGCCCCGTGGTGTTTGCATGCAGGACCTGGGCTTTGGGGCTTTTATCAGAGCTTTTATCTCATTTCTCCCTGCTCTTTCTCTGCCCCTGTTCCTTACAGCGGGATTTTGCGTCACATCCTTCTGTCTTTGAAAGCCTGGCTCCTTTCCGGAGCTGTCAGCACCTTCCCCTCTGCCTTGTGCCCAGCCCCGCTCTCCTGGGCTGCCTTTTGCTCAAGGGCACGAAGCAAAAAATTGCGCAACAGTTTAGTAACTTCCACGAAAGAGGTCCTTCCCCTTGTAGCTGCCGAGTAGGTGGGGATGTCACCCTCTGCTCAGCACCGATCCCTCCTCTCCGCCTCCCTCCCGGTGCTGGAGAACCGGCCCCGGCGGATGCGAGCTTGGCTGCCCCGTGGCACCCGCCTGCTGCTGGAGTCGTGCTGGGTTGGGATCGGGGAAGGAAAATAGGCGGCTTACCCCGCGCGACAGACGCAGCCACCCCCAGAGCCTTTGTCTGCAAAAAGGGGAATGGAGTGATGAATATCCACGTCAATCCGGGGCCAGAGCTGCAGCTGGGGCCCCGGCAGCGGTGGGTCTGCGGGTGCCCACGGGCTCCCGGCAAACGCACCGAGGAGGGAGGTGGGTGCTGGAGGATGGATGGGGCTGCAAGCGTCGGGGGGCGGTGGGAGGTGGTTCTCGGCTGGGGATGGAGCTGGGGAGAGGGGTCGCTCCCCCAGAACGGTGTTTTTGGGGGGCACCACCATGGAGAGGTTTCCACAAGCTGCTTAGAAAATCTTGAACGTCTCGTACGGGTGCAGGGGGGTTAACAGCGCAACCTGAACCTTGGTGGAGGTGGGCTGCCCTGGTCCTTGGCCGCTTCCAGCCGAGGGGCGATGGGCCACGGCAGAGTCACGGGGTGGGTGCCCTCCTGGCACCCCCGTGAGCAGCCCCGGGGCCTTTCCTCGTTAAGGTGAACCGTTCCTGGGGAGGGCTGTGAGTTCCCGAAGCAGGTGGAGCAGGCACAAAACTGCCCGTCTCCCGTGCCGGCGCCGGAGGCCGGGTTTGGTTTGGTGCCCGGAGCGTGCGTGCCGGCACATCGCCGGGGTTTCCTTCTCCTGCGCTCCGGTGCAAACCCCAGGTCAACAGCAGAAGGAACAGATAAAAAAACACGACCTGCAAGTCGTGCTTTAACGATCAGGTGTCCACGTGAAAACCCAACCAGCAAGAGCCGGCGAGGGGAAGGCAGTAAAACCCTCACCATCATGTTGTATAAAAATTGGGGATCCGGGATGTGTTTTTACATGTCACTTGCAATTTCTGAAGTCTGACTTAATTATAATAATCGCCCTCAGCAGACAGTCAATTAGTAATGCTCTTGGATTTCTGCTGAGCTCAAACTTTGTGTCACAAAGGCGCTGTTTCCCCCGTGGGCTGCCGCTGATGGGCGCGGGGAGCAGGCAGCACCCGCCTCGCGCGGGGACGGACGGGGCGTTGAGCAGTTTCATGCTAATTGGCACCATCTGAGCCTCTCCCGACGAGGATGCTCCCTGGCAGGAGTGACTCACCCATCTCTCTCTCGCTCCTGCGTTGCTCGAAAGGACCGAAAAGCCACGCAGAGGCTTTTGACTCATTTCCAAGGGTGCCCTTGTGCGGCAGCATCTGGGTTTGGCCAGGCTCTGCCGGGGACGCTGCAGTCCCCTCAGCAATATTTCCCCGGGTTCGTACAATTTGCTGCTCATGGGTTATCCCCCGCTATGGCATCTCCTGGGGGAGCGGAAAGATGCTGGTGTTGACAGCCAAGCCTGGTTTTTGCTCCCTGTGGGGAGCAGAGCAGGACTGACTGTTGCTGCTGGTCCTCCGCGCTGTGCTGGGTCAGTGGTCACCCGTGGGCGATGCTCCGACACAGGAGTACGAAAATGGGCTCCGCTCTGGGTTGGGGTGATGCTGGAGCAGGGAGGATAAGCAGGACCATGCTGACACGGGGGGATTTCCAACCTCCCCTCGCTGTCACGGGGTGCGTGCCACTGTCTGGGCAGTGCTGCAGAGCTGGGGGGGCTGCTGCTTCCCCAAAGCACCCGGCTTCGGAGAGCCCGTTGGGTTAATGCGGGCAGTGGCTGGCCAAGTGGCGGGACTGAGGTGCCCTGGCAGAGGCTGACAAGGGCGGAGGCGGAGGGGTTAGTGGCCTCCTCTACGTGGTCGTTTGCTTCCCTTTGTATCAGAGACTCCCCGTCATTGTGAGCACCCCAAAATTGCCACCCGGGCATATAACACCCGCTCTGGGACATCCCTCCCAGGGGTCTCACCCTTTCCCTCTCTCCTGTCTCCCGCCACGAAACCCCTGGGGCTTTTTCTCCAACGGTGCCAGGGGAGAAGCCGGACTCCACCGACGCTGCCCTCTGAGCGAGCAATAGTTCCCCCCGAAGCGCTGCCCTCGTCCCGCCGCACGCTGCGCCGGCTGCTCTCACCCGGTTTCTCCTCCCCCTGGGGCTTTTCTCCCCCTGATCAAAACTGGTATTTTTTTTCCCCTGGAGTGGCTCATCTGGGGAGGAGCAGAGCAGGTAACTCACAGTCCTCAGGGGCCTGAGTGGTGGGGAGGCTTAAAAACCAGCTAAAGGTGATGGAAAGGTTCCCCCTTTGGTGGGGACCCACCTGATTTTGCTTAATATTTCGGATGTCTGCATACGCAGGGGCTTGGACAGGCTGTTTTGGCGGGGGGAGGGGGGTGTCATGAGCTGGGTGTGGGAATCCAGCCACAAGGCAAGTCCTCTCGCAGGGGCTGCACGCTCGCCCTGTGCCGCAGGAAAGGGGCCGGCACGGCTCTGGGGAGACGTCCGCGCTCGGCCGGCCCTAAAAGCCGTGGCGAAATTACACAATGAGCTTTTTTCCTTCTCCTTCTTCCGAGCCGGCGCCGCAGCCAGCCGGGCTCTACGCGCAGCCGTGCGTGCCTGCGTGGGCACCCGGGGGGGACGCGATGCGCCCGAGCTCCGGAGGGAGGGATCGCATCGTCCCCGCGTCGTCGCCTGCATCGGCTGCTCCCCGGCGTGCCGGCCACGCCAGACCCAGCCTCGCCGGATGCCGCTGACCTGCCGGCGAGCGAAGGCGCGCCAAGGCTCCTGGGTGCAGGTAAAAGGCAGGGAAAGGAGGGATGGCAGCGGCCGGGGGACACCAGCTCCGCTGTGACCCCACGCGAGGACAGGCCTTGGCGTGGCAGCGCCGTCCCCCCCCCCGCCGAGGTTTAATCCGTCCTCTCTCCTCATCTCGTGCTGGGAGGTGATAACCCGCTTTCTCGGGGTCCAGCCGCTGAGGCATCGCCGTCCTCTCTTTAAATTCAGCCCGTCGGTGGGGTGCATTCATCCCCCCCCCGGGTAGGATGGAGGGTCCCCAGGTGCCCTGCGGGTCCCTGGGCTCCACCAGCAAAAGGCTTTGGCCGTGCTGCGGTGCCGGCTGCATCTTTAACTGTGGACCCAGCAGCGGAGGATGGAGGCAGCATCTCCCGTGGGAGTGGGGGGGTGAGTGCGTTCGGGGCAGGGGAAACCCTCCCGTGCTTCTTGGGGAGCTCATTTCCAAAATCCAGCCTGGCCCCCCGGGATCCCTAGGTGAAATTTTGCTGGGTGAAGATGGGGATTGCAGAATAAATAGCTCCATTGCGGGGCTCCCGGGGGACGGGTGTGCGTGGCGGAGGGGGTGAAAGCTGGGCTGCTGGCGAGCGTTAAAGGAGAAGCCGCTGCTCGGCACAAAAGCCGGTCTTAGGCAGCGCAGGTCTATTCAAGAGACGTTTAATTCTCTTCTAAAGTCCAGGCGAACGGGGAGCTGCCATCTGGTGTCTGACGGCAGCGGGAAGAAAGGGCTTTTTGCAAAGCGGGGGCAAGTTGAGAGCTTGCTGGGCTTCAGATTGTCTTGAAACGGCTCCGGTTTTAAGGCTGAGCGAGCTGGCTTTGTAGAGGGACCCGTGCGGGTTAACGCTGGCTTTGGGAAGGGGAAGGGTCCTGCCTGCGGCTGCCCGACCCTGGGGGACCAACGGTGTTCACATCACCTGCCAAAAATCCTGCCTCAGGGGCTGCCAGGGGATGGATGGGACCCTGGCCGCAGGCTCTCGCCCCGCTCTTTGGCTCTCCCTGTCTTGGTGCAGCGCTGGGTGCTGATTCTGGCATGCACCGAGTGTGTGCGGTCTCTGCCCTGCCTGCGCGAGCACAGCTGAGCGCAGGTCTCGGCTCACAGCCCCCCTGGTATTCGGGGAATTATTTTTATTAAGTCGCAGAGGCTGTAACTTCTCCGCCTGGGAAGCGGCTGGGCAGCGTCTGCAGTCGGGGCAGCATGGCTGTGCCTAGGCGAGGACGCAGCTTAAGCCCTGGTAAAACAGGGAGCGTGTCCTCGCTGCCAGTGCAGGGAGCAGAGCCGCTCTGCAGCGGGGACAGGCAAACCCAGTGTGGGAGAGTTTCGGCTTCCCTAAGTCCCAGGGCTTGTTTAAGCAAGGTTTGTGCGTTCAAATATTCGCGGGGCGCTTTGGGAGGAGGGATAGGTACGGTACCTCCGGATTTAGGGTGGTTTGAGGGATCCAGCACTGGACGACGGGTCTGTGTCCCCTGGCTGTGACCTTTCTGCCGGGCTGTTCTCACTGCGGGAGGGACACGGGGAACAAGACTGACCAGTTCCCCCGGAGGAAACAGGCCGTTCCCTTACGGCACAGGCAGTTTTCCTTGGCAGAAACAAAGCTTTGCCCGCGCTGCCTTTGCGGAGCCCTGCCAGGCTGGCTCAGCACCCGCCGGGCCGCTTCTCACCGCTGCGGAGGTGCTTTGCCGGGACGGACCCGTGGGTGCAATGAAGGTGGGTGGCTGCATGGTCTCCCCCGGGTGTGCCGGTACCCGGAGCTGCTACGGCGGCCACGGTGCAAGCGGCGTGCCCGTGTCGGACCCTGCGGTCCAGCTGCGCGGTGGGCGATGGAAGGCCGGGGGCTTGCGGGGATCTGGGTGCGCTCGTGGGTGTGTTGTGCATAGGGTGGATGAGACAAACGTGGATCTCCGTGGCAGGCTGCAGCGTGGAAAAGTGCCAGCACTGAGAAATGGCACTTTGCCCTGTCCCTCCGGCAGCCGTGACTCCTCGTGTGTGTCCCCCGCCCCGCACTGGGGCCGAGTCCTCTCCGGAGCGGCCCGACATTCGGTGGGAGGAGGTAGCAATGCACCGTCCCCCTTCCCGCAGGTTAGGAAGGACGTGTCCCCTGACACGGCTGGGAAAAGGCGTCGTGGGACATGTTTAGATCACCTCTGCTGCCGAGGAAGACCAAGCCCTGCCGTGGCCAGGGCAAGGTGCTGCCCACCCGCTGCGGGAGCACCTCTCTCACCCCTTGCACGGCTCCTCCGGCTCCGCACAGCAGCGGGGATGAACGCAGCCCTTGGTATGGTGTGGATGCACGGCTGGAGATCTTGGCGGAGCTCTTGGCTGTGTCGGTGCGTGGCAGCCAAAAGAGCAGAGCTGTCCCCTCTGGGCTGCCAAGCTGAGTCCTGCAAGAAAATTTAATTGTGTCTTTTCGTCTTCCCCAGAGCGGCATCTCTAGTGGGGGATGCAAATGGGCTGAATGTCCCCAGGGGCTTTCAGAGCCTTTGCACTACGTGTCTGGGTGCCATCCCAGCACCCGGGGAGCAGAGGGACTGGAGGGATGTACTCTCGTAGCTATGAGAAGACAGGCAGAGGTTTCTTCGTTTTAATTACGGTTTTTAATCGCCCCTGACAGCTCCAGGCTGGGGCACCATCTCCACGTAGGACACAGATGCGAGTGTGGGTTTGAGCGCTGTCATTATGCAGGATGCCACCCACAGCCTGAGCTGATAACGAGTTTGTCATCCAGCCCTGGGGACAGGGTGGGCAGGGGCTCGCTGGGGGCCAAGTCCCGCGGCCCGGGGGAGCGGGGAGAGCTGGGTCGCAGGCTGGCTGACTCCTGCTCCCCGCTGGGACTTCCATCGCAGCAAACTGGGGTTGGATCCTGCTTCCCAGGCGTGAATTGCTGAGGTCCTGCGGCGTACCTGACCTCAGCACCCAGCACACCTGTAAGAAGCCCCAAGGGGAAACTCCGCCCAGGGTTTAGGGATGCCGGGAGAAAGCGTCTCACCCTGAAATCCCTGGAAAATGCAGGTTTGCCTGGCAGGACGTGCCGAGCGTGGCACGGGGACACAGGCTGCAGGCACGGTGAGGGAACTGCTGCTGCGGGGGGTCCAGGCGGCCGCTGGGTTTGGGTGGGACGATGGAGTCCGTGGTGCTGGTGGGAGGGGGAGTTTCTGGTTTACCGTGTCACCTTGGCCAGGCCATTCATCTGGCAGGGTAATAACAGTCCCCGGGGTGAAGCGAAGGCGCTCGTCTGGGGAGAGCATCACGCCCTCGGTGCGTTGCTGGTACCAGCGCGGGCAGCGGCACGTGAGCACGGAGGGTCCCCGAAGGCTGTGCCCAAAGCCAGGCTGTGTCGTGTCCTTTATCATCGCTATTCTCCGGTCTAGGTCCTGTGGGTGCCAGTTCAGCATCACTCGGTGAGGCTTTGGGGGTGATTTTTGGTTTGCCCTTGTCTGTCATTTCTCCAGGCTTTGCGAGGAGAAGAAGAAATTCAGCTGCAAACCTAGACTGGGTGGTACCGTCCCCTGGAAAGGATGTGCTGGGACCAGGGTGGTTGGAGGATGGTAAAGCTGCCACCTTCCTCTGAAACAGGGCAGAAGAAAAGGTCTGCCCTCATCCCCAGCTCCACTGATTTCCATCCCACCTCCTCGCTCCTCCCTTCCTGTCCCAGCATCGGGTTTAAACACCTCGAGGGTCCCTTCTGGGCTTGCACACGCCTGTCTCAGGGCAGAGCCCCGCGGCATCTCCGGTCCCTCCCTGCCAAATTCCTCAGGGCACCGACCCGCCAGCAGCCCCGGGGCTTGGAGCTGCACAAACCAACTTGGTTTTGTTCATCTCCCAGTGCCGGCAGCAGCGTTACCCCTGGGTACCGGGGCACGGCGGGTCCCGCACCACCCACGCTTCTCACAGTGCCCACGTGCCGGGGGGGTCGGCAGGTTCTGCCCCCTTTGCAGAGAGCTGGGATGTCACAGAGGTTGATGCAGGTGGTGGAAGCTGCAAAACCGGGCAGTGCCCTGGTTGTGATGGGCCAGAAATGCTGGGTTCAAAGGCAGCTCATGGATGAAAGCTGCTTGCACATGTATGTGCAGCTATTGGTGCATCACTCAGATCCACCCCACCATTTCTTTTCGGTTAAAAACAGGCCTTTTCCAAAGTTTCAGGGCACCCTGGGTTTCCTCTGGCATTTCCAGGCGTGGCTCCAGCCGACTCTTTCTTCATTGATGATATTCCCGGGCTGGTGTCTCCAGCAGGAAGATGTGGCGTTGTTGTACGCCAGCCGCCCGTGGGGAATACAGATGTGCTGGAAGATGCTTGCTTGCAAGAAAGCCTGTAGTCAGCTACGTGCTACCTTGTCTGTCTGGTAGAGCTTTGTGGTTAAAGTCAGCCCAGGAACTGCAGGACCCGAAAGATGCCGAAGCTCATGATGATGCTGAAACTTGTGACGTTGTAGTAAGGGTCCCGAGCAGCCAAAAAGCCCCTTTTTATTCCAGAGCCTTTGTTCGCTCTCAGCCTCGACCGAGCAGTGGAAAGCCAGGAGCGGGATCCCTGAGGCTGTGCCTGGGCGATGGTGGGACATGCAGCCGGGCTGAAATCCACGTGCAGATGGAGCCGGGTGCTCAGTCTGCGGGTGCTGGGGCTCTTGGTTTGTATTTTGGCTATTCCTTTCCTGGATTTGTTCCGCTGGAGCAACAACTGGGTTGTGGAGTGGGTACGGGGCTGAGTTTGAGGTTTGTTTTGTTTGAGCAGCTCTTCTGGGCTCTGTGCTGAGAACCCAAGAACCTTGGAGGCTGTGGAGATGCCTGGGAAGCCTGGGCACCCACCGCAGCACCTTGCAGCACCTTGCAGCACCTTTTGTGGCCTTTGTTCAAGGGCAGGACTTTATCGTGGGCTGGTCAGCGAGCGGTTAAACTCCTTCTGGCCCTCTGCGAGCAGAATGTACTTCCTGAGGCTGCCTAGGCTTGCGTATACCTGCTGCGAGTCCTGGGGTCTTGCTCAGCCGGCACCCCAAGCCCTCTCTCCCAGGGGGTCGTGGGACGCGTGCGCATGGAGGAAGGCACGAGGGACGCCGGGAAAACACGGGGCCGTGCGTTTTAGAGCAGTTGTTCAGGCAGCGGAGCGTGCCGAGAGCTGTGCGTGAGCTCCTGCAAACCGCTGCCTGCAGAGCGGCCCCCCGGCCTGCTGCCCAGAGGGGCCGGGGATGGGCAGGGGTGGGTCGGGCAGCGATGCCGTCTGCCTGCTGTGCCCCTCTGGCAGAGAGCTCAGGGGTGCCCCTCTGTCCCTCGGGGGCACCGGCATGGCCAGGGGCCACCCAGCACGGTCCTGTTTTCTTTCTGGTGATGTCGGGAGAAATACGTTCTCCTGGACGTGGCAGTCCCTTCCCAGTGCCGCTGGCGTGCTGGCACTGGGTTTCTGGGGCAGGACAGACCTGCCCAGAGCCAGGGCTGATGTCTGAGCAACGCATCTTCATTTACGTTTGCTTTCTAGAGCTGGAACTCCCTAAGCTTGGCTACATCCTGCTCCTAAGCAGCGTGTTGCTCGGAGCGGCTTCTGCAAAGCTCTCCGCTCAGCCGTGCACAGGATGGGTGGCAGCCCAAGGGCCGGCTGGGCAGGGGAGGGGGCTGATAGCCGCTCGGGGATGGGCTGTGTGTCCCCCCCCGCCGCCCCGTTTGCAAAGTACCTGTGCGGAAATGCCGTCGTCTCCCCAGGTCACTTAGTGGGAGCAATTCTGATGGGGAGGGATGCTTATAAAGACGCTCACCTGGTAGAGGAATTTCTGCAATTGCTTCAGAGGCTGCAGGTGGGAGGGGGCACGGGGCTGACACACGCCGAGGAGCGCCCAGCTCACAGGGGACCCGCACAAAGTCTTTTGGATGGGACTTTGCTCTCTGTCACACCCATGCAGTGCCCGGTGTCTGGGCAGGCGGATTTGCTGTCCCCACCAATTCCCTTCCGTTAAGTGTTGACCTGAGAAAATATTCTCAAAAAGCTCTGACAGCTCGGTCTGCAGATCCGCTGCCTTCTGCTTCCAGGCATGCTCCCGAACGCGGTGCACGGGGGGAAAGCAAGGTGCAACTTAGGGAGGGAGGCACATGCTGCAAAGCACGGCTGCGTGAAGGTCCATCGCGTGCATCCTCGCCTGCCTCCCCTTAAAATACAGCCTGGGAGGGTCAGAAACGAGCCTGTGCTGCCGGCGTTGTGAGGAGCCAGCCCAAACCTGCAGGCGCTGGAGGGGCTGACGGAGGGGCTGACAGAGGAGCTGCCCGCTCCATCCGTGCAAAAAGGGACGTTGCAGCTGCTTTGGGAGCGGGAAGGGCCGGGGGCAGATGGATGAAGCACAGCGCGGTCCCTGCAGCTGGAGGGGGTCGTGCTGCCCGGGGTGGGGGGCCGAGCCAGGCTGCAGCTGGCTGGCCCCCCGGTGGGCACGACGCCAGCCCCTCCTGTGCCGCAGCCTCTCGGCTGCTCCTCTCCGCCCAAGAGCCGATGTTCTCGGCGGCTCACGGATGGCACCGGTGTCCTCGTGGCTCTCCTGGGACCCGGGGTTAGGTGCGTGCCGGGGGGGGGGGGGGGGGG
>JAVKLA010000088.1:41417565-41430398 GCA_034782735.1 Sagittarius serpentarius | reverse complement strand
GGGGGGGGAAGCGGGGTTAGGTGGGAGAGCGAGGTGCCAGCGGAGGCGGGGGGGCGACTGCTTGGTGTTGGGCGCATGTGGGTCCATGAGTTTCTGCCAGCCCAGGCGACTTTCCTTTTGGTCCCTGCTGTGTCTTGGCCCCGGGGACCTGGGTGACAGGGGCTTTTCCCAGCCAGGGTGACGAGCTGTCTGATGCTCAGGGAGGGTGCGGCGTTGTGCTTCCCTCTCTGCGCTGTGGGTCCCAGCACCCCGCTGACCCAAAGGGGCCCTGGGGAGGAGGAGGGCACCGCTGGGAGAGCTGCTTCTCCTGTAGCCGAAGGGTTATTTTCCCAGCCCCTGAGCTGGGACAGTGTGCTCTGCTTGGTGAAGCACTTCAGATTTGATTTGCTTTTGAACTCCTTTTTGTCTGATGAACTGGACATTGGTCCTTTGGGGTATGCTAGTCTTTGAGCTGAAAGAATTCCGGGTGGTTTTGTGGGTTTTTTTTGGTTTTTTTTTTGGCTCCGGGGGTAGTTGCCGTGTCCTGGGATCAGTTCCCTCGAAGGCAGCGGGGCTGTGGCAGTGCTGCCGTCACGCTGCCCTGGGGTTGTCACTGCTTTACCTGTGCTGCTGTCCCTGCTCCCGTGCCGTGCTGCCTTGCCCTGCGCCGGCCCCGTGCCCGGCTGCTCCAGCGGGGCCGCTCGTACCGGGCTCGCTTCTCAGAAGGCATCACTTGCCACCTCCCGGGGCAGAAACACGCTCGCTGAGGACATGAGCGACGCTCTGACGAAGAGGCAGCTTCAGGACGGCCCCTTCTTTTCCCCTTTGCCGTCTGGCTTGAACGCCAAAACTGATGAATCTAATGGCAGTCCAGAGCCCTACGTCCACGTCCCATTACCGTTTCTGTTGTGTTCAGCATCCCCGTTCCATTCCCAGCTTAAGTCGGTGCACGTTTAACACCGGGACGCTCCACCCCGGAGTCGGTCCCGTTTCCAAAGGAGGTCAGGCGGAGCTCAGGGAAGGGGAGAGGAGGATGCTTCTCCGGGGCTGCCTTGGAAAATCACCAGGGTGTTTGCCAGCTGCTGGCTCACGCCGGCCCAATTTTGCCCGTCAGGCTGCGAGATGTCACATCCCAAATGTGGCATATGGAGCTTAGGCTCAAATTATCTCTCTTCTGGGCTAAAGGATGAAAAATCTACTTGAACGGTGCAGAAAGCACACAAGCGCTGCATGGGTTCGCTTAGTCACATGGCTGGTGGAGAGCAGCCAGCTCTGTCTGCCCGGTGCGTCCCTGTCCTGTCCCTCCCTGCTGCTGATGGGCATCCGGGGGACATCACAGGGGGTGGCCTGTGGTCTCCTTGCCCAAGGCCCGTGGTGGCCTTTCCCCGGGGCCCTGTCCTCACTCTTGTCCTCCCCTGTCTTTCAGATGTCCTGCGGTAACCCGTCCCCCCGCAGAAGGGCCTGCCTGCCGTAGCCAGCCCGTCCTCCCAGGCATCCTGCCAGCGATGGCCGCGACGCCCCAGTGAGGGGTGAAAGGACGAGGAGCGAGTCCCCCCAACACCGCCACGTCCCCCAGGAGAGCCATGGAGGCCCCCCTGGACGTGCCCGTAGGGAACCTCATCGACTTTGATGCCGAAACGCCCACCTGCGTCCCCTCGGAGCCCTCTCCTCCCGCTGCCCCCAGCGGCAACGGGCACCTGGGGGATGTGGGGGACATGGCCGGGGAGGAGAGCGATGCCACCGAGTCGGCGGACAGTGAGAATGACATGGGCGACTCTCCCAGGCGCTGGGGCAGCTACCGCCGCTCCTCCTCCAACGAGTCCTTCTCCTCCAGCCAGAGCACCGAGTCGGCCCGGGACGAGGCGACGGCCGAGCGCCGGGAATTCATGCGGCACTACGTGGAGAAGATCTTCACCGGGGGGTGAGCGAGCGGGGCCGGCGAGCGCTGCTGAGCCTGAGCCGCCGGGGGACATCCCGCGGGGTGGGATCTGGCTGCTTTCCCGCTCCGGGAGCGTCGGTTTGTGTCCTTCCCCGTGCTTGGCTAACGCAGCTCGTTGCTGCCGGCCCCAACGCGGCATCGGAGCTGAGGGGGGGGATGCGGGCTCTGACTTGCACCCCTCTCTTGGGCACATCCCGGCTCATCTTTCACCCCCAGCTTCCCTCTCCTCTTCTTTCTCCCCTTTCCCATGCCAGGAGCTCGCCGTGCCTGGGGGCTCACCATGCCGGGGGTCTCCAGCTCCTCTCCCCCACTGGGCATCTCCGCTGATGCTCATGCACATGCCAGCAGCTCGCGTGTGCCCCAGGGCCCTGCGACAGCCCCTGGCTCTCCCCCCACAAGCCCTGCATCTCCCCCCCCGGCCCCGGCTCCCATCGCTGCGGTCTCCGTAACGCTGCGGCTCGGCGTGTCAAGCAGGATTGAGCAAACGGAGCGTGATGAGCAGCAACAGGGGTTGTTCTTGCTCTGGGGCAGAGTGCCTGTCTCTGGAGCTCGGCTTCTGCTCAGGCTGTCCTTGGCTCTTCCCTTCTCCCTCTGCCTTTGGTTTCCCCCCTGCCAGGGAGGAACAAAAGAGCAGCGTAAGCCGAGGGATGACAAAATGGATGCTCCCTTTCCCCTCTTCCTCTGCCTTCCTCCCGGCATCGCAGCGCTGGGATGCTGCCGCCGAGGGGGATGGCGTGGGGCAGCTGAGCCATGCTGGCTGGCTGGGGGATGCCGGCCACATCCTCCACTTTAAGGGTGTTTTTTTCTTTTTCCCCATTGCAGAGAGGATTTGGACCAAGAAGAGAAGGCCAGGTTTGGTGAGCTCTGCAGCAGCGAGAACGGGAAGGGCAGGGAGTGGTTCGCGAGATACGTGAGCGCCCAGGTAAGGGGAGAGATGGGCGAAGGAGCGGTGATCCTGTACCAGGGCTTTGGAGCAGCCTGGGCAGGAGGCTCAGGCCAGGGAAATTTAGCAATACCCCAAAGCAATGTTTTTGGAGGGCAGGAACTCGGGGAAAAGGAGGAACGTCAGTACAGGGAGATACAGAAGCGAATAAATGCGTCTCGGGGCAGTCAAATACACGCTCGTTGCAATGTGGGAGCGAAGTCATCTGTTTTCTTTATAATGAAATCCCATCAGCACTCAGAAACGTCCCGTTCTCTAGAAAAACAACTCAGAGAGGCAAACGGCTGTCTCCGAGAGGGAGGCCCGACCGCCTGTGCTCTCTGCCCACCTCCCTGTGGCGGGGGGGTCCCGGGGCGGGGGGCGGGGGGCTGTCTGAGGTTGCCCTTGCTGCTTACGGCAGGCAGCTGCCCTGCAGAGCTGTGCTAAACCCTGGGCTTTGTGCCTGCAGCGCTGCAACTCCAAGTGCGTCTCGGAGCAGACCTTCTACCGCCTGATGCAGTCGTTCGCCCTCGTGCTGTTCGAGTGAGTCGTGGCGGGGGGCCGGGGGGCGGGGGGTTAGGGCTTCGTTGCAGCCACCGAAAGGCCCTGACAGCAGAGCCACGGCTCGAGGAGGGGCAGCAACCACGAGGCTGCTTGGGTTGCCATCGCTGGGTGTCTTCACCGAATCCTCCCTCCGTGTCAGGTGTCACCAGATGGATGACTTCGGCCCCGCCAAGAACCTCATGACCATGTGTTTCACCTACTACTACATCGGTAAGAGGTGCCTGCACCCTCGGGCTTTGCTTGTGCTGGAGACCAGTGGTGAAGTCTGCCCTGTGCATGGGAAGGGTGACGGAGGGGTACCCACGCTTGGCTTACTCTGGCTGACTCCCGATACCGAGCAGAAAAGAGTCTCCGTGACCAAGAAGCTGTGCAAACCTGCCAGAGACCCTCGCTGGGGCGGTAGCTCAGGCTGATGCTGGTTTGTCATTGCTTCTCGCCAGGGACGCTTGCATATGGCAATGCCCAGGCGTTCCCTGGCTCTGGGGGTGTGATGTGAATGCCCCAGCCCAGAAGCACCTTGGCTTATTGCTTGGTGTGCGGTGGCCGCTCCTCCATGGCGGGGCTGGATTTTCTATCCAAAATGGGGAGGAGGATAAAGACCTACAGGAATTGGGATGGGATGGGGTCTGGGCCGTTTCCATCTGGCTCCTGGCCTCCGTGGTGCGTCTTGTAGCTGGGAGGAGGTCCCCCAGGAGCTGGCAGCACCCAGGACCATGGGGCCAACTGAGCTCCTGACACATTGCCCGCAGGCAAGACCCACGCATTGCCCTTGGAGGCCAAGGAAAAGCCCATGGGCAGCATCGACTCGTACCTTAAGTCGGCCAACAGCTGGCTGGCGGAGAAGAAGGACATTGCGGAGCGGCTGCTGAAAAACACATCGGCCAAGACGGAGAACGTCAAGGGCTTCTTCGGGGGCCTGGAGACCAAACTGAAGGGTCCTACCACCAAAAAGAGCGAGTGGGTACCACTCCGTTGGGTGGGCAGGGTGGGCTGAGGCAGGCACCCGTAACGTGACCAAGCCAGAAACCTCCTGGGTGTAGGGCCACCGTGATCCAGGGGTTATCATGGCCATGGGAAGACGCTCTCTGGCCTGGTCCCATGCTTCATACTTTGGTCACTGGGCAGCTCATAGTCTGGGGGTCCTGTCTCCTTTGGGCGTGGAGATACGTGTTTCAAGGCGACGGTGCTGTTGCTTTGTGGTCTTCTGCATCATCTCCATACTGGGTCTGACTGGGATGGACATGACAGTCTCTTAGCCACCTTTCTGGCCCTGGGGACAGTGGCATGGGAGCAGGGGGTCTTTCAAATGAAGGTGATCCCCTCACCAGGGAGGGCCAGGGCTTTGCCGCATGGGCTCTCAGGGGGACAGGCTTTTTGGGAGCTGACACTGATTTCTGTGCCACAGCGAAGGTGAGGACAAACCAAAGGAGAAGCTGAAGAAGACGGGTGAGTGGAGCCAGCGTTGCTGACGTAGGCATGGTCAAGGCAGCCCCGGGGACGGGGTGAGGGTTGGACATGGCCGGCATTGCCAGAGCTGTGGGGTGGGGAGAAGGGCAGGAAAGACCACTGCTGTCTCCTCTGAGCTCCTAGAGAAGTGCTCCAAAGGAGCATTCACAGCTCCTTCCTTTGGAGCAATCATAGCTCTTGGCCCACAAGGACATCCTGTGGCGTCTTGTCCTCAGCGGCACAGGTTGCAGAGGTTTGGGCACCCACTGCCTCTGAGCTTTCGTGTCGCACCGGTCTACCCCCCGGTAGCTGTGCGTGCTACCGAACCAGTGGTCCAGTCCCTCGAGTACCCTCCTGGGACATCCGTGCCTTGATCAGAGCTAACATCTGCCCACAAAGGGCAGCCAAAGCTCCTCTTCATGTTGCTGAGGATGTGTTGGGGGGGTGAGTAATTGGTTTGCAAACCTTGCCGTCACGGCTGCTTGGATGCCAAGCTGGCGCGGGGTGGGGGGCACAAAGTCTGTGCGTGGGTGGGAAGATGGGAGCCACCCAGACCTCGGCATGTACCTGTGTGTTCCCACAGTTTCTGTGCAGAGCCCCGAAGAGGAGAAGAAAGGAGAGAAGATCTACCTGTACATGCACCTCAAGCAGCAGCCGATCTGGTAAAGCCTGCCCAGGGCGAGCTGGCTCCTGCCCGGCGTTGGCCTGCCCGGGAGGGGGTTTTGTCCTCCTTGCCCACACATTCCCTGGATATTCATGAGTGCTTTTAAGCTGCTGCTGCCCCTAAAAGAGGTGGCCATGACTTTTGCATATCCTTTGTGCTAGTGAGAGTGTGTTTGCAGCCACAGAAGGAGCTGGTTCAAAAACGGACCAAATCTGCCAGACTTGCTTACCTGCCCCCCCCTCCCCACCACCACCTTGGATCACCTCCTGGCCCCTGGGAAGTGGGTGAGCTTGGCCCAGGGAGGACTCGGGGACAGGCTGGGGGAGTTGGGAGGTGGTTGTCCCCAGCATCTCCCTCCCTCCCTCCCTGCAGGCACAACCTGCGGTTTTGGAACGCCGCCTTCTTCGATGCCGTGCACTGCGAGCGCAGGAAGCGGTCCCCCACCACCAGGTAGGACATGTCCCCGCGGGAAAAGGAGACGCCGTGTCCCCTCCCAGCACCCCGGCGTTCCCCCCTGCTCCCGGCGGCCCTAAGCATCGCCGACCGCAGGGAAACGCTCTGCTCTCCGCCCCTGATTGCAAATCTGCTGGGGCCGCTGGGCTGTGGGGTGGGCAGGTGAGATCTGCGTCTTCTTAGGGATTTGGGAGCATGGAGGTTTTCTTGCTCGTTTTGCATCATTTTTGCAAGAACAAAGCCCTAGAGGTGTGCCCAGAAAACCCAACTAAGGTTCAGCCTGTTGATGTTTAGTTTGCAAGCAGATCTGGGGAAAGACGCTTGGTGCAGCCCTTCGGGGAGGTGCAGCGGACGGACGGGGAGGAGATGCCCCGGCTCCCGGCTGTCCCCAGGAGGGCTGTGGGAATGCTGCCAGCGCAGCGTGGGGAGCAAACCCGGGCAGCCAGCAAGGCTGAGAGCTGGAGACGGCAGCATGGTCAGCCCCGAGAGCTGGGAGGATCGGGATAAACCCTGCAAAGGGAAGGGGGCTCCTCGTTTCAGAGGGCGGCTGTGTGCAGGGAGCATCTGGGTGCCCGGGCACGGGGACCCCACGGGGTGCAAGGGTGGGCTTGCCAGGCTCATGCCCATCTCTTGCTCCACCACGGTGCTGCCACGAGGGCTCGAGCAATTCACTTCTCTCTCGACCACAGTTTCACCCCTCCGAAGCCGGACCGTCTTGCTGCGTGTCTGTGCGGGGCTTTGAGGCTTTGAGCTCTCGGGGTGAGAGCCGTTGGGCTCGGAGCGCTTGAACAGCCCCTTTTCTGAGCAGTGACAGCGCTTCTTGAAGCGGCCAGCCCTCCTGCATCCTCCCCAAAGCCTGAGCTAAGCCACGGCAGCCCTGGCTCACACCCTGGGGTGCTCTGCCAGGCTCAGCGCACCGATCAATCTCTGCTTTCTCCTTTATTGCTTTTCTTCTTTTTCCAAGCAAGCCACTGAAAGAACCTATTGAACAGTAATGTAACCGTAACTGCATTTGCTGTGGTTAAGCCCCAAATTAGCAGCAGCAAATGTCTCACAAGGACATACGCCACCGGCAGCTGCTCTCCGCTCCAAGCGCCTTTCTCAATTAATCTGATGGCTGAGTCTGCCTCCGCTGCAGAAACAAGCCCGACTAACAAATGAGCCTCGGGAGCTGCAGCCTGGAGCACTCCCAGTATCTATCTCAGCGGGGTTGGAAGGTGGTGGTGACCCCCCCCCGCTTAGTCCTCTGGAGAGGATAACGGAAGCCACTGGGCGAACTGGGATGCTGCTTGCCGGACTGAGGATTAAAATCCCTGGCAGGAGGAGCTGGTTGGTGAGGGCCGGCGTCCCGGGGGCTGGGTTTGAAATGCCAGGGATGGCGCCTGGCCACGGCAGGCGTCCCGAGGGTCCGTGGTGACCATCTCTGTGGGGCGGCCAGGGCGGCCGGGCTGCGTCCTCCTGGGGCTGCAGTGAGAGCTGGGGAGGTTTTTTTTTTCTCCTCTCGGTGGGGAGGGCAGGGCGGAAGGAACCAGAACTAAACTCCTCTTTTTCTCTCTCTTTCCTCTCTCTGCCTCTAACAACCTTCTTCCGTCTCTTCTTCTCTCCTTTCCCCTCCATCCCTCTATTTTGCATGATCTTTCACGCACCACTTTTGTCGGCCCCGTTTCTGCTGCCGCTCCAGAGGGAACACTGGGGAGGAAGAGGAGAAGAGGTGTGTCTGTCCCCGTACTTCGGTGCATTAGCGTCCAGAGGCCGACGCTCACTTCAGGTCCAAATCCTGCCCTGGGGAAGGGGGTAACGTGTTGCAGGGGGGCTCTGAAAGGCCCTTTCTCCACCCAGGAGGAACGGCCGCCGGCGGTTTGACTTCACGTGCATCGCCCTCTCAAAAGGGCCAGAAAGGTTTAGATCGGTTCCTCTTTAATGCGGCTTCTAAAAAAGAAACCCGACTGGTTTCAAGCTGCGGTATTTTCCTGTGGGAATCGAACGCCCAGCTGCTGGGGAAGCCGAGGGCTTGTGCCGGGAACGGTTCCCCGGGCAGGTTTTGGACATGAACTGAGTCTCTTCGTGGAGAAAGCATCCCCCCTCTCCTGTCCTTCCCGCTTGCTCCCGGCTGCTGCTGCCACACAGAGGTGCTGAGGATCCTTTGCCAGCTGGAAAAGCTGATCCTTCTATTTATTTTTTTTTAACGCGCTCTTGCGCTGCCATCCCTAGATAAAACGAAAAATGCAAATGGGGGCTGCATGTCACGGTTGCGAGCGTGTCCGCTGGGCTGCAAACTTCAAAGCTGGCCACATCCACCCGCGCTCCGAGCTGGGATCGGGGCAGGGGGAGAGTCGTCGCTCTCTTGCTGGAGCGTGGGATATTCGATCTTGGAGCAAATCGCTCCAAGTGATGGCATTAGCAAGAGGACGAGGGTTCTCTGAAGCTCGGCAGTACATCTTCAGCGTGGCTAAGGCATGCACCGGCCAGCGGGTAACTTCAATATTGCTCCGATAGAGCATTGCTCAGGTCAGCTGTGCGGGGTGAAACGCTGTTGCTGAAAGACGAGTGATGCCCAGCGGCCGAAGCCACGTCTCGCCGGCGCGGTTCTCGCCAGTGCCCGGCCACGGCGAGGCTTTCCTGGGTATGCCGAAATACAGGCAAGGTGTTAGCACGGCCCGTGGGGTCACGCACCCCTGCGCCCGCCCTGCCGTGCTGGTATAAAGATCAAAGGGTTTGAGTAGAGCCACATGTGGGCTTTCCTCCTTCCCAGGCATGTTACTCCTGAATAACAAGCCAGAAGCACGCCGAATTTTTCTTGGGCACTTTGATAATGTTTTTTTTCCTCCCTCTTTCCTCCCTCAAAAACATAAAAAGGCAGGAAAAAAATAGTTACAAACACGCTGCTTCTGTAACTGGGCCAGTGAGATCTGTGAAGTTTTGCTTCCAGATTTCAAAGCCCCTTAATTTGATTCTTCTCCTTTCTTTTCAGCCTCCAGATTTGGATGTGGGTTTTATTTGCTGTCGTAAGCTTTATCTGGGACAAATTACACCTTTTTTTTTTTAAAAAAAAATCCCTTTAAACTTATCATATAAGTTTCCAGAGCCCTATAAATATAAGGAGCTCACCCCTGGAGACCGAAGGCTCAGCTCAGCAGCTTTCGCGTGCCTGGGCTGGGCTGACTTGAGCGAGGACAGGCTCCCCTTCGTGGGCTCAGCCTGACTAAGCACTCATCCTTTTCCAGTTCCAGCAACACAGACGTGTTCTGGGGCTGAATTTACTGTGAGACACCCTCCTTCCCAGCCGCTGTTTCCACCCCACGCAGCTCCTCCCAGCCTGCTTGGCGTGCCGGCGAGCTCGTGCGAGCTACAAGCGTGCGATCCGCTCCTGGCGTTCTCCTCTTCCTTCTGTTTTTCTTCTACCTATCCCTGGTTTTCCTTGCTTTTCCTCCTCTTATCCTTGGCTGTAATCTCACCTGACTTCTTCTCGGGAGGGGGCTGGCTTCGCCCTGGAGCTGTAGTTTCCCCGGCGCGCATGCACTGAGCCCCCCCTGCCACCACCCGAGCATTGCACCACCACAGTGACATTTCTGTGACACGGGCTTTATTCCCAAAGCCCCCCCAGGTGGGACACCTGGATGGGGGCTCCTGCCACCTCCTCGAGTTGGTTGCAAACGTCTAGAACTTTAAACCACCCATTCCTTTAAGGCAATGCTGCAGTTGCGTTTGCCGGGGAGCTGGAGCGGAGCCGGGGCATCCTCAAGGCAGCGCTGTGATTTTGGGGTGGGGAGGGGTACGGGAGCCCCCTGCGCTGTCGGAGGGGGAGGTATGTTTGGGGAGCGGCTTGCTGGGGGCTCGGGGAGTTGGAGCCCCGCTGCAGATGGGGGAGACGTGCCTCCTGGTACCCTCCTGGTACCCGTCCCCGGTGGGGGGGGGGCTTCGGCAGAGCCCTGCTGGGGTGGCCATCCCCAAGAGCTGCAACCCCCCCGCTCGCTCCTCGCTCGTCCCCCTTGCTGAAGCGACGGCACGGAAGGTGAGAGGCGCGAGCTCTGTGTTGGAGAGGCCGATGCTATTTCCTAGCTCTCAACCAGGGCCTTCAGGAGAAAGGCAAGGTTGAAGAAGACTTTTTTTCCTGGGGTGTCTCTTGCTTTACCCCAGGGCGAGAGATGTGCGGACGGATGCGGGTGCACGAACTCGCCCGGCACTGCATGTGCGCTGGCAGCCGAGGGGCTCGCGGTGCCCTCCTGTCCTCAGGCGGCGTGGCTGGGGGTGGGTGGGGGTGGGTGGGATGCAGGCAGGGGGTCCCGGGGTGACAGCGGTGCCAGACGGGCTTGTGCCTTGCAGGGAGAAGTGGTGCCACATGACACAGGAGGAGCGTGACGACAGCCTCCGCTTCAACGAGAACATCACCTTCGGGCAGCTGGGGTGAGCAGGGCACGGGGACCGTCCCTCCCGCAGCCGGGCTCTGCGGTGTGTCCTCGCCAGCTGTGGGTGGGACACCTTACCGATGTTCCCCCACTGGGGACATTCCCTTATGGTGCAGAGGACGCTTGATGCTTCTCCCCGGGACTTGCTCCGGCCCTCTGCGTTGCAAATCCGGGCGCCACAGGGTCTCGGCACGCTGTCCCACAGCCGAGCACCATCCCAGCGCCTGGCACAAGGGGCTGCGGGGAGGAAGAGGAGGGTGGGGGGAGGAAAAGGCAGCTTGGCCCTGCCCTCGCCAAGAGCACCTCTCTCCTTCCTCAGCACCTTCATTCACAACATGCTGGCGTTTGGCCTGAACAAGAAGCTCTGCAGCGACTTCCTGAAGAAGCAGGCGACCATCGGCAATTTGGATGAAGGTAGGGGCGAGCCCGGGGGGGTGCGCGCCCCCCCTTTTTGCAGGGTCCCGGAGGGATGGAGCCCGCCTGCCTGGCCGGGATGCTTTGGCACCCTCCCAGCGCCCTTTTCTCTCTCCTCCGCAGAGCAATACAAGCTGCTCAGCGACCACATCGAGCAGATGGCCACCGAATAGCCGCCCGGCCGGCACGCTGCTGCAGAGAGACAGCAGCCGGAGCGGGTGGGGAGGGGAGAGAAACCCACCTCCGGGGCTACCTGAAACTGAAGCTGGGCTACTTAAAAAAGTCACGCGCACAAGCTGCAATAAAACCTGCATGATCATACACCAAACTTTAGAGCTGCACCAGGGCAGCCTGTAGAAATAGGAGCCAAACAGCCCCCCCAGCCCTGCCAGACCCTCCCGCATCTATTTTCAGAGCAGACAGTCCCCAAAGTGTATTTTGTCAGTTAAAACAAAAACAAAAAATGAGAAAAGCAAAAAGAGAGCAACTGCTGCAGCCCCCCAGGTGTGCGCACGAGAGCTGGATCGCTGTGTCTCCAGCCCCCCTGCGAAATGCTGCCTGTGGTCTTCGGTGTTTGGTAGCACAACGGCAGCAAGTGCAGAGCTGCCGAACACCTTGGCTGCTTGGTGCCTTTCCGAGGCTGCCGAGGACGGTGGTAAATCCGGAGGAATCCAAGGCTGCGAGTCTCCTGCTGCCTTTCCCCGCCGGCATCCGCTGGGCGAGCACAGCGGAGGCCGGAGCTGGACCAGGGATGCAGGAGGTGATGGCAGGGACCACATCCAGCCTCTGGGGCCGCATCCAGCCACCAAGGGAACCCACTGCCGGGGGAGAGCAGCCAGCTCTGCCTCCAGTTTGACCCATCTCCCTCCATAATGAGGCACCGGGCGTTCACAGCACCTGGGTTTGTCCCGGCAATGCGGGAGCCGGCTGCCGAGGATGGCGATGGGATGCCGCAGCTGATGGGAGGCTCTGGGTCCGTCAGTTGTGTTGCGCATCCAGGGATGTTACCATCGGCCGGGGACGTGGGCAGTGCGGGGGCTTGCTGGGAGCAGAGATGGGGCTGGAAATCCTTCCCTTGGGAAACCTTCCCTGCGCTGCCTGTGTGGTTTTGTACCTCTGGGCAGTAAGGAAACACAGTTTGCTCCGTATCATTAGCCTGGATCAGCAGGGAAAAAGCCGTGGCCTTGGGCGGGATTGCCGGGAGGGGAGGGCAGGGGAGCGCTGCCTGAAAGCGCTTGGGAGGAGGTAGCAAAGCAGCAGCGAGGCAGATTCCCCCTGCAGCGTCGGGGCTGCCGCAGGCTTGCGGCATTTCCCAAAGCCTCCTGGCTTCCCGCAGCAGCCGTGGTGTTGGATTAATGGCCCTCCTTCCCCAGGCTGCAGCTCGCTGCCCTCTCCTTCCCCAGCCCCTTCGCTTCAGCTGACCATCAATCAAACCTGAAATAGCCCTGTCTTAAGTACAACGCCTATTCTGCTCGAGGGATGGCAGCTACCCGGTACGCGGCGTATCTGGTTTTTCCCCGCGGACCTTGGCACGGCGTTTGCGGAGAGGCTGGGGACATGGGGACATCGCTGCTCCCCTTCCGCGGGGTGCGTCCCTGCTCTGATGGGACCCGGTCGGCTCTGCCCATGGGGTCAGAAAACCCCAGTTCAATGCAACCAAGGGTCCAGCACTCAGTCTCACCCCCAAAACGTTGTCCTGAAACGTAAATCCGGGTTTCACGGGCCCATCAGTTCATTTTTCCCCATGCTGTCGGCTGTATCCCGTAAGACAAATAGCACAACAGGTTGGTTGGTTGTTTTTTTTTTTTCCCCACATAGCTCTTAGTTTCTGGTGTCATTTCCTAGTATCAAAATGATGCTTTTACCTAAGCTGGGCTTCCCTTGCTGCTGGGGCTGGGTCTCCGCTCTGCGCTGGGTCTCGTAGAAGGATGGGATCCAGCACTGCCTTTCCCTTGGCCATTCCCAAACCTGGGTAGAGTTACCGGAGAAAGGTTTTTGTCGGGGCGAGGGGCTGCCGGAGGGGACTAACGTGCACTTCGTGCACGT
>JAVKLA010000088.1:41395444-41417465 GCA_034782735.1 Sagittarius serpentarius | reverse complement strand
GGACTAACGTGCACTTCGTGCACGTTAGTCCCCTCCGGCAGCCCCTCGCCCCGACGAACACCTTTCTGATGGAAAGGATGTGCTGGAGCACAAGCATCAAGCAGCTCAGCACCACGACCTGCATCCTGGAGCATCCCATCCCTACGGTATCCCTGGGTCTGTCTCCGCTCGGGTCTTTCACAAGTCATGCTTTGTTTCTTTAGTATTTTTTTTTTTTTCCCCAACATGAAAAAAAGTTTAGCCGTGAAATATATATATTATTTGCATGTGTATTTTTCTAAAAAAAAAAAATTAAAATAAAATAAAAAATATCCATAAACCCTTCTCAACTGGGATGGCGTGAAAGACGGGGTAAAAGAGAGAGCGACTGGAATAAATTGTCTTAAAAATTACTTTCTCGCTCAGCCGTTGTCATGTCTTTTAATCAGATGGATCTTCTCCCCGCTGCCTGCTCAGCCTCGATGGTCCCTGGTGCCTTCCCCAGCTCAGCCCCCGCCAGCTTCTCCCGTTTGATGACCTACTTTTTTAACAGGGTAAAATTGATGCACCTTTTAAAGAAACGTTAGTGTTTGCCCCCGAGCCAGCTAGGCACACGAGGGAGATTTAATTTTTATTTTCTTTTCCCCTGTGCACTCAATCTCTGCCAGTTGCTGCTGATCTGACAGTGGAGCTGGGATCCTGCTCTGGCCTCGGGACATTTGGTTTCACTGTATTTAAAAATCAATTACTCAGTATTATCTTATTAAAAAAAGATGTTCCCTTAGATTAATGGGCTGGGAGTGTCATCCTCCACCCCGCCTTCAGAGACCACGTCCCCTCGGGTCTCCGTATGGCCAAGCCGAGCCTGTCCCCTGCCCTGCGGTGCTGGTTTCTCTCTCGAGAGCCCAGGAGCAGGGTTTCACGGCCACGTTTCTCTTAGGAAGGAGCTTGCCCTGCTCCTTCTGGTTTTTTTAATTACCCTCCTTGGAGCGCTCCACAGATTCACCATTGCAGGGGGGAAACCCATCAGCCCCGCAGCCCGTGCTGAGATGTTTTAGCTGGTGTTTTCCATGGGTGCGGGCTGAGCAGCCATGGGAAACCAGAAGCCACATGCCCTGGGAGTGCTTTTGTTCCCTCCGTCCGATGAGTTGCTTATCGCCTTGCCGTGCCCAATGAGCTTGTGTGGAGAAGAAAGGAGGTGCTTATTCCTTAGGTACTTGCTCAGCACTGGGTGCCCATTGCAGTGGGTGCACCCCCGGCACCTCCCAGCCGCTGATTTTGCTGGCTGGGTGCAGCCTGCACTTGCAGAATGGTATAGAGAAGCTATAGGGGCAGCATGCATAGCAAGAGGCAGGGAGATCCTTGGCCACTTAACCCCGAGCCGGGAGGTCTCCTGGCCTCCCTGAAGCGCCGGGGAGCAGCGTCCCTGTCCTGCTCCTTGGGTGGTGGTCGTTGAGCCCGTTTAGCCTTTAATGCATGAGAAACGAGGTGCGTTAAAAGCAGCGAGGGGCAGCTGAGGGATGGCACCCTACCCCGGAGGGCCTTTGGTCGAGCTGAAACCACCCTCGTTTTAAATCCCCAAAGGTGGGTTAGACCAGCTGAGATTTGGAGGAGACCCCGGCAAAGGTAAGAGCAGCAGGGGAGGGGGAAGGTGCTGTACACCATGGGCACAGCCTGTCTCCCTATCCCCTCCCTCCTTGCAGGGTATTAATTACACCCTCCACGCAACAGCTTTAGGAAAGCTGACACAGTTCTCGGCTGATGCCACCCATCCATCAAACCCAGGGGTTAGCGGTGGCCCGGTGCCTGCTCCGGCTCTGATCCTTCAAGCCTGAGCACAGCAAGCGGCTCCCAGCCCCCTCTCCCTCCCCCGAGGGATAAAAAGGATGTTTGCTTGCCGGGCTCTGGGGGTTTTATTGCATCTCTATTAAAGCTGTTAAAAATCTTTCCATTGTAGTAGTGTCTGGGAGTGATAAGTATTCATAACAGAGGGGATTCAAGATGGGTTTGGTTGTAAAAACACCTCTAAGCTGGCTGGATTTATGGCTGTTAAATCATCCCTTTTCTCATCCGTCACAGCCTTTTCAGATGTTCATCACTGAACAACAGCGAAGTCGGGGCCATAATTTGTGCCGCAGTGTGCGGAGCAAGAGGGAGGGGAGTCCTCTCCGCCAGTAACTAGCTCGTGATTTATGGAGACTGTCTCTTCTTTCTTCTTTTTTTCTCTCAAGCGGGAGAGGCTTTGACTCTCGCTATCCGCTCTTGCCCGCACGCCGCTGCCAGCTTGCTCAGCCAGCTGGAGCCAGGCAAGGGCTGGTGGATTTAGAGCCGTGCCGGAAAGTTTGACAGCGGCGTTCGGGGAATTCAGGGCTGGCCCTTGCCCGCAGCGGGCCCTGCAATGCAGGGCTGCGCCTCTCGCCGTGCTCGGGCTCTGCTTTGGGGCTGCATCTCCTCATCTTCCCCTTGCTTTGGGGTGAAACATGGGAAAATCCCGCCGATGCCCACCGACGCAGCCTGCAAAGAGCCTGGGTTTAGGCAGGGCTTAGCTGGGAGGCAGCAAGGTCTCCTCGTCTTGCAACAGCAGCAGCAAACTTAATCAGCGCTTTGCACGGCAGCGCTGCCGGAGCTGCCCGCTCTCCCTTTCCATCACCGCCATACTTCTCCAAACAGATCACGGACAATCTTTTGGGGGGTAAAGCCTCCCGCTTTGTCCAGGCGCTGGCAATCCTCGCTCAGCCGCAGATGCGGTCCAGGATGCGACCGACGGCCAAAGCGAAGCTGCCAGGCACCGGCTGCTGCTGCTGCTGCACCGGGGCCAGCGTCCTGCATGGGTGCCGGCAGCGATTGCAAGGCCAACCCGGTACCCGCAAAGCGGGACCCCAAAACGTCGGTTTTGCTCCCCCCCCCCCCCGCCCCGTTTCTGCCAGGTGCGCCGGTAATCGGTTTCGTAGCCCCATCAAGTGTCTGCCAGGCGAACTGCATTGCTGGCTCCCCAGTTTTCTGGCCCCGGGGTCAGGCGGCGCTTGGCCCCGTATCGCACACGGGCCCTGACGCGAAATCCGCGGCGGGAGGGGCCCGCAAAGCCGGGATGCGCCCGGGGAAAATTCCCGGCAGATGTGGCCCCACCTGCCCCCCCCCCCCCGCCCCCGCCTTGGACAAACCACTGGTGTGCAGGGGGGGGTTCCGTGCAGCGCAGAGCGGGGGGTTGATCTACCGCCGGGGGACCCCGGCCGTCGCCCCGCGGTGTCCCTCGGTACCCGGACGTGTCACCGCAGGGCGTGCGGGCAGCGGGGGGTAAATAGTGAAGATGACCGTGAAAAAGGCTGCTTGTGGGGGTGATTGGGGACACGGACACGCACACAGAGACACTACCCCCAAGGGGGGGGGGGGGGGCCGGCCTCTGGACCTGGGTTTTGCAGGAGACCCACGGCAGTAATGTGCCATGCTCAGCTGGCTGCAGCGTTCCCCTCTTTAGATTCTCTGATGCCTAATATGGGGTGGCTCAGCCTTACCTCAGTGCTTTGGGGCTCTCTCCACTAAATGCTGCTGACTTTCCTAGGGATTGTAGGAAGGAGACCTGTTGAAATCCCCTTATTCCTCCCTCCAGACACAGAGCATCTCCAGGAGATGTTTCCTCTTGTCCTATGGTAAGCGCCTAAGAGAACTCAGGGGACTCATCAGTGTCCTTCCCTTGGGGCGGGGGGAGGGATGTTTAGTTTTTAAGTCTCTAAACTTGGGGAGATGGATCCCACTGCTAAAGCATTGATTTTATCCTTCTCTGAAGGACTGACAATTGAAACTGGAAGATTCCCATGGAGAAATGAGACTTTGATTTTTATTTTATTTTTCTTCCCTTGCAGGAGCCTGAACTTCCCAAATCTGTTTTATGGCAGCACCGGGATGCTGCTGGGAAGAGATGTGCCGCAGCTCCTCTTTCGGAAGGGCTCGAAGGCAAGGCTGAGTCACAGCGTGCACAGACAGAGCTGCAGATAGGGCCCTGGACAGTAACGAAACACATCTGTCCTTTGCGGCCACATCCCACGTGTGAGTCACATCCTCTGGCTCTGCACTTTCAACCCGAGACAGTGTTCAGGCAAGGTCGCTGCAGCTCCTTGGCCAGCCAGCGAGGTGCACGGTGGTGTTTTGGCTGAATGATTTTCACCAGCCTTTCACCCGAGCACTGATTTTTTCACTGCTGGTTCCCCAAAGGGCATCGAGCTCAGCTGCGAGCAGTCTTTGCCACAGGCTCAGCCTAAGTCGCCCCTCCGCAAGCAAAGCAGGATGTGCAGCTCTGTAAAGGCTGGATAAGCTGGAAAATCCCGGCCCTTTCCCGCCAGCGTGCTTTCTCTCCCAGCAGATCCCTCTGGAGCTGGTTGAGTATGATGCTTGAGGATGCTTTCTTGGTGGAGAGGACGCACTGCTAACGGGCCGAGCCCACAAGACAGTTCCCCTCTCTCCCCCCGCCAGCAGCACGGCTCTTGCAGCAAATCCCTGTGCCGTGCACCAGGGATTTGCTGTGCCAAGCGTCAGCCCGGTGGGTGTGGGTCCTGCCGGGGCTCGGTTGTGGGTCCACAGGAACCACCAAGCATAAGGATGGCGCTGGGCGGCTGCTGAGCGTCGGCGATGCATGTCCTCTTGGGCAAAGCAGAGCGTCGGCTTCGGAACCCGTGCTCCCGGTGCTATTTCTGACAGCGCTGCGAAAGCTGTTGCGGGTTTATTCCAGCCCTGGGGCTTTTCCATGCGTTGTGGCTTCCTGCAAGCCTGGGGGAGGAGGAGGCACCCAGAGCCTGGCTGAGTGGGCTGGTTTGGGGGGGGGGGGGGGGAGAGCGGGCTCGGGAGCCCCCCACCAGCCAGAAATCCCAGCCCTGGTCCTGGGAAGCTCTTGCAAAGGCGTAAAGCCTTGCGTGTGTCCAGCTGGGAATGCAAGCGGAGATTGAAGGATGATTTTCCTCTTGTAAATAGGGTGGAGGCATGTGGTGGGTTTTTTTTTCCCTGCAGCACGCTGCGTTTATCTGGCAGCGCACCGTGCAGGTGGCCGATCTGCTCAGCTGCGTCCCCGAGCTCGCGTCTTATGAGCCTTTTCTGCAGTTCCCCGATGAAACGGGACATTTTCGGCTGCAACCACAGGACAGAAACCCTGGGGGGCCAGGTGGGACGTGCTGCCTCTCATGTCACCTCTGCACAAGGGCAGCTTCTCCAGCCTTTATCTGTCAATCGGAGATAAACACCTCCTCCTCCTGCCTGGGGACCAGGCATTCAGGGCGAGAGAAGCCCTACAAATAAGAAATCCAGGGATGTGGCACAAAAAAGAAAAGCATGAGGTCTCCACAGGGTTACTGGCAGCCAGCAAAGCCGCTTCGTCGCCAAAGGGAGGCAAAATTGAGCAGTTTTCCTTGGTTTGCCTCTCCTGCTTCCAGGCAGGATGCTTCGACGGGACAGGAGGGACAGGCAGGGCCACCACTCACTGCCCGCAGGTTCCCGGCTTTTGTGTCACTCAGACAGTGCTGGAAATGGGTCTGAAATGACCTTTCCCCATTGCAACCCCACGGGGTGGTTGTTTTTGCCTGTGGGTTTTGGCATCCAGCCCCTCTTGGTCCCTGCAGGGACTTGCTGGTCCCCACGGAGGGGATGCTTGGAGAGGAGCCAGTCCCCAAAGCAGGCAAGGAAAAGGGTGCTCGAACACGCTTATCTGGGAGGCCAAGTTTCCCAAGATGGCACTGTGGTGGTTTTTTTGTTTTGTGTTTTTTTAATAAACTGTCACTGCCAGCAGAAGGTGGGGTTGGGGGGGACCAAAACTCCTGAATAACGTGTGTCTGGTGCAACGGCGCAGGGCAAATATTTGACGTGCTGAATAAATGAGCAGGAGGGAGACGTCAGGCCCTTGCACCGGGGAGCTCTGACTCATGTTCCCACAGCAAGCAGCACTTCAGACACCTTCCCTGCAGGCAGCTGCCAAATGTCCCTGTCCCCAGAGCCCTGCACGCAGAGGCAAGTGTGCCCACACCTCCGCTCCCAGCCGGGGATCCTCGCACGGCTCTGGGGGTGCAATTAATACCCCAGGATGGGCTGGGGCAGCCCCGTGGGTGATGGAGAGGCAGCAGCAAAGGGGGGTGTCTGGGAGGGGGGTCCTGGGTTGCACTCTCTGGTTTAGCCCCCACCTCCCCTCTGTTTTTTAGGGATGCTGAGCTCTGCTCCAGTCGTCTCCCAGCCTTTCTCCCACTGAAGATGCTCTTATGGAACAAACAGCCCGGAGACGCTGCAGCCACCTCACTGTCTGTGCGGTGGGCTTCACCTCCTGGCTCTGGCTCAGGTTTCAGGTGAAAATAATTGGACAATTCCCTCCCTCCCAATATGCGGTTGATGCTTGTGCTAAAGCAGCAGCGTTTTTTCTGGCCAGTTACTCGCGGTCGCTCGGGTGGAAAGCTCTTTCGTGCAGCAAGAGCGAGCGTTTAAGCAGAGCGCTGTGGCTTTTCTGCCCCTGCGATTGCAGCTGCGGGGGGAAAGTGGAAGATCTCGGCTGAGCTCCCGCTTCCCATCAGGGCAGCGTTTGTGCATGGCGGCGGGGGGACAACCTGCAATTCAATCTCCGGCACGAAACCCGCCGCTTCGGGTACAATGCTGCCCGTGTCCTGGTGCAGACCAGCCGTCCCGGCCGGCTGCAGCAGGGACGGGCTGTCCCAGCCTCATGCTCACGCTGGTGGCACTGCCTGCCTGGAGGGACAGCTTGTGCCTCTGAGGACAGAAAGTATTTTGCGATCTGCTTTGGTTTTGCAGCGTGCGTGTGTGTGTGTGTGTGTGTGTGACTGTGAAATGTTCTCCCCCGCTGACTGCATCCTGAGGTTTGTGGATATGGAAGTCCACATGTCTCTTTCTTCTTTTTAATTGCTATAATTTGTCCGGCTCTTACCCGTGGTCAGGAGCAGGGCTTGGCTTTGAGCTCCCTCCGTGGATTTATTTTGGTTTCGATGCTGTGCAAAAAAACCCTGCCTTGTGTTGTGCCCTGTACGTGCAATCCCGTGCACGGGTAATTTTGCTCGCTGGAGTAATTTCCTTGCCCCCAGTGGGACTTCTCTTGTGAATAAAGCTATGTGGGATCAGAGTCTAAAAACCACAGCCTGGGAAATTTATGCAGAGGAGGGAAGGAGGGAGATTGTTCCTCGCAGGCGAACAGCGGGGCTGATTGCTGTTCTCATTGCAGGCGGAGGGCTGGGCTGGTGCTAATTAGCAGGCGGCTGGATGGAGGGCAGAGTGGGATAGCTCACAAATTGCCTGGGAGCAGAGGTTGATGCCTCCTGCCCCGGACACCGGGGTGGTGGACGCCCGGGGGGGAGCTGGTGCTGGGCTGGCAGCGCTTCCCCGCACCGGTGCCCGGCGTGGGATGCTCGGTCGGGGCTCGTGCTCGGCTCCTGCCCTGGTCTTCCAGCATCCTGGAGCCTGTGATGCTTTTTCCTCTCTTGGGTAGAAAGGGGAGCCCGGCTGTGCCATTACTGTTGGTCTCACTGGCAGCAAGTTGGGGCCTCTCCATCTGCACGGTGTCCGGGATGGAGGGAGGGGGTGAAGACAAGGGCTTGAACAAAAGGTGCTAGATCAGAAAAGGGAATAGTTGAGGAAAGCACCTCTCTCTGCTTGGAAGAGTCTGAAATCTGAAGTATCCGGGGCAGGAAAAAAGAAAAGGCTGATGGTTTTGCCTGGGGCATGGGGAAACCACCAGGCACAGCCTGGGCTGAGCCCTGAGCTGAGCAGAGGGTACAAAGCAGCACAGACCAGGCGAAGGGACCGAGCTGTGGTGGGACGTGTCCCCGGGTCCTGCTCCTGCAGCCACAAGCGATGCCCCCCCCCCCCCCATCCCTGTGGGACTTCCCAGGAGCTGCTCCCATAGCCGGGCTCATCCTGCACCCTCCGTGGCAGCACCCAGCCCTGGGGACCAGGGACCCCGCAGCCCCCTCGCACAGGGGAGCGGCGTGATGCCCTCCCCGAGCCCGCTGGCACTCGCTGCATGTCCCTATGCAGGGCCCAGCAGCAGTCCCGGGGGGCCACCCTGCCAGCATCACCGCCCCAGGTGGCCTTGTTTTGCTCGGCAAAGGCGGATGGGAGCCACCATCTTTTGAGCGAAGAGCATTTTTAATCTCCTGCTCCCGCTCCGTGCAATTAACTTGATTCCCTCCCCTCATTTCCTGCAGAGGTTTAATTAAAATGCATTGTTCGCCTCGCCAATTATTTGCTCTGTCCCCCGGATAACCTCTGTGCAGCGGCTGGGTTGTGGGGGGCTTTTTTTTTTTTCCTCTTTCTCTCTTCTTTTTTTTTTTCCCCTGATTTCTCTTTTTTTCCCCCCCCTCTTTCTCCCCGCCCCCCGCCGCCCCCTTGTTGTTATTGAGGTTTCTCTCTGCTCCCCCCTTGGCAGCTCCTGCAGCATTTACCTGCCCGGGAGAGCGGGACGGGGGAAGTATGCGAAGCACGGCAGCCCTGCACGCACACGGACGGGCGGGGGGCCGCAGCATCCCCGTGGCGTCGGGGTGGAGAAGGGAGGGGGGAAGCACATGGAGCTCTGTGCCCCCGAGCAGCTGAAACAACAAGACCTTGTTGACTTGCCTTTGAGTTCCCCAGCACTCGGCAGCTGCTGCTCCAGCAGGTGATAATTGAAACCGGGAGCGAACCTGGATGGCGTCAGGGGTTGAGATGTAGTTCAGACTTCGTCCCCCCCCCGCCCCGCCTCTAAGCCGCCGCGGTGCAACGATGCTGCTGTCACCGGGGCTTTGCAGGGGATCTTAGGGGGTGACGGGTGGGTGACACTCGGCTCCGGTCCCCAAAGAGAGGGGTGGTGGGACCGGGAGCCGAGCGGCTGCAGTACCTCAAGGTCATACCTCCAGGAGTGATTTCGGAGAAGGGGTGTTCAGCGCTTTCTATAAATAACCCGGTTGCAGGACCGAAATAACAAGCTGCTCTCGACCAGCGCTGTGCTTGAACCCGGGCCAAGGCAGCTGCTGCCGGGCCGCCGGCGGCCCCTCGGTGTGCCACGCAGCTGGCCTGGGCAGGGGGGCACCCGCCGGTAGCAACACCACCACCCCCCCCCACCTCCGCCACCGACAAGGGCTGGGGAAAGGCCAGAGAGGGGGTGAGCGTCGGATGCGGGACGGCTTTGAGGGATGCTGATGGTCAGCCTTAAAATGCAATAGGGCAGCCTAGAGGAAGGGCAGGCACCTGCTCTGGCAAAGGTCCCTTGGGAAGCGGGGGTTGCTCCCGCTTTGGGAAGGGGGGCACGGCTACGTGGTTCCCCCTTTCCGAACGGATCCGGTTTGGAGAGCAGGACCCACGCCTTGCCTGGGTCTGTTGGAAGACGCCGACCTCGCGGGGCGTCTGTGAGTCGTTGGTGTCATCTCCTCCTGCAAGGTCCCGCTAACGCGTCCCCAAAGGCTCCTCTGCTCCTCTCCCAGCAACGTTTCCCCTCTCGCCTTTCGCAGATCCTGCTCCAGTTCTTGGCTTTCCTTGCGGGGGCTCTGGCAAATGTCATCTTCGTGGCGGTCTCACGAACTGGGATTTACTGGTTGATTGATTTCAAGGTGAGGGTCTGGGCTCGGGGTGTGTTTCATCAGGCTCTGTGCAGCTCCAGGCTGCAAACTCTGTCCCCGTGCCCCCAGGGGCTCCCTGGTCTGGCAGCCCGGGGGGATATTTGGGGTTGTTTCATGTGTGAAATCCCAGGGGATGGCACATGCTGCCTCCTGGGCTGTGATGAGGTGCTGGGAGGTCCATCTCTAACCACGGAGCGGCATCCTCTTTAGCAAGGATGCGCGCGTCCCCGCTGCCGCCCACTAAGGCAGTGGCTGGCTCCATCCCGGCATGCCTGGTCGCAGGCAGGGCTGGGGATGAGCCTCTGGCAGGGTTTGGCCCCATGGGAGCTGGCAGCGGAGGCAGTTTTGCACCTCTGGAGCAGCTGCAGAGGAGACCAAGCTCTTTGTGCCGCAGCCCTGGAGCGAGCTGGCTCCAAGCCCCTGGCTCCCGTACCTCCCCGGCTCTTTCCCAGGAGCAGGCGGGGATGAGGAAAGGCAAAGGATGAACCCAAATCTGCCTCTGCCACGAAGCGCATCGGTGTCCCCCCGCCCCGAGCCTGGCTCCAGCTGGGTACCGCGGTGGTGCTGCCCCCCCACCCCGCGGTGATGGGCAAAACCTCCGCCTTCTTTGATTTCAGGCTCGGGACCTGCTGCATGTCACAACCACCCAGATGACAGCGTCTATCTTCCCGACGGCCCGAATGATGCGGGTGGATGATCCCATCGGCTCCTGGGTGCTTTGGGAGACCCCCCCCCCCCGCCCCAGCACACTAACGCCATGCTCCTGTAAAGACACGCACTAGGCGCAGGAGCCGTTTCCCTGCGGAGGACCGGATTGCACCCTCTGCTCAAGGTCGTGTCGCGGCTGCCGGAGCTAATTACTGCTCAGAGACGAGTCTCGGCCCCGGGGTAGTTCTGGGAAATCAGCGCCGGTTCGGTGCTTCATCCTGAGACCGATAGATTAACTTCAGCTTCACGCTCTGCCAACAGCCGGCGCGGTGCTTGAGGATGGAGCAAATTGAACCCAGCGTGGCGTTTCCCCTGCGGGAGACCTTCCTCCGGCAGCGCCGGGAGAACCATCCTGAGCGCCAGTGAGCGGGGCCAAATCCGGACTTGCCGGAGACTGGACCCGTTGCCGCAGTGGCTCGCGGTCCTGCTGCTCCTGGAGGTGACGGGGAGCTGCGGCTCTCGCGGTTATTCAACAGATAGCTCCTGTGGCCAGCTGGAAGGTTTTTCTTTGCACTTGCAGTTGCCTCCTCCAGAGCGTTGTGCTCTCACGCTGTGCTCGCCATGGGGTGCTGAGCTCTGGTGTCAAACCTCGATGCAAATTTGGCGCAGGTGAGCCCTGGCCCGGGGGAGGCGCAACGGGGAGGAGAGGAAGGAGAAACTGGGAATAAACCCACCATGGTGCCAGGCTGGTGGGGAGAGCGGCCTCGGCGAGGATGCTGAGCAGTAAGACGGCGGAGGGAGGAAGGCCAGGCTGTGTTTTCGTGCTCCCTGGGGCGGTTTTGGGAGCTAACGCTGCTCTTCCCTCACGTGGTGGATTTTGTCGGCACCTGTAAGGGGTTGGTGGCGGACAGGGTTCAGCCGTTCATGGACCTCTGCTCCTTTAGGTTTCAACCCAGCGACCTGGTTGACTCTTGAAGAGCTGTCCCTGATAGATGTAGGTTGAAATTAGTCTTAAACAGCGCGGGGATGAGCTGCTCTTGGGGCTCCGGAGCGAGCAATCTTCGCTCCCGGGGCGTTCGCTGGGCGCTGCATTTGAACCCAGCGGTGCTGAGCTCCTCTCTTCTCCCACCCGGCTTTCCAAGTCAGCTGACGAAACTTGGAGCAGTTTCCAGTCTAATTGCAGCCCCAGAGTGGGAATCCCCAGCCCTGCAAGGAGGGTAAATCCTCTTTTATCCCTCTGGAGGAGGGTACGGCAATAGCCTGGGGACCGCAGCCCCGCTCCACGCATCCTCCCTGGGCATCCTTTGAGGGAAGGGGCCAAACCTGCCCCACGTTTCAGCTTAAAGCTGGGCCTCGAGTTCAGCCTTAGGACCTCTCCAGCCAGACCTAAGGGGCTGATTTTGGGGGAGGGAAAAGGCCGAGCTCCACATTGCAAGCTGTTGGCATTGAAGTAGGACCAAGCAAGCACATGGTCCTCGTGGTCCTCTGTGGTCCGGCGGGGACGTGGTGGCCCCGCTTCACCCAGCCAAGCAGCAGACAGTCTCTCCTGGGACAGTGTGTGCCTCTCGTTTTGGAGGTATTTTTTTTTTTTTGGCTTAAAATCCATACACCTGGCTGTTACTGCATTTATATGTATGTGCTTTATAATTGAAAACTCTCAGTTGTGCGCTTCTCCCATGCAAAGCAAAGGCTTCAAAGCAGCAGGTGGAAATTGAGCCGATATCTCTGCTGCCGAAGTGAAAATTTGAATGAAAATTTAATTTTTCCCCTGCAAAGTGGGGAACCGGGTTCCTGGGGCCCCGGCCGAAAGCCCGCCATGACCTTGCCTTGCAGGGACTGCGACGCCGTGGGAGCAAGCCCCGGCTCTGCTGCAGGCATGCAGCGATGCGGGCAATGCGGGGAAGGAGTCGGTCTTTCTGGTGCATGTCTTGGCCACGGAGTATCGGCCGCTGTATAACAGCAATACGATTTCCCAGGGGGTTTCTGGGTTGAGGAGAGGGGACTGAGCATCGCCCAGGCTTTGAGCATCGCCAGCGAGGCTCGGTCCCCTCCTGCAAGGAGGCTCAGCGGCCTCGGGGCAAGGCGTGAGCCCGTCGGTGGTGTTGAACGGTGCTCCATCCTCAGCGAGGCCGTGGTGCTTCCAGCTGTTTAGGTGTACTTCAGCCAGGTGTTTTTCTGCGGCACCGAGCCGCCCTTGACCCTCTTTAGCACGTGGCTCCTCACCGCCATCAACCTGGTGGGCCAGGACGTGTCACCTGCAGAAAGCAACGATGACGTTGGCGTTGTGCAGAAAGTAAGACATTGCCATGAGCGTCTGCTCCTGGGCTTGGGGGGCTTTTGGGCACCCAAAGGCTCCCAGGGGCTGCAAAGGGCTTGTTCCCCCACTGAGGTCATGGGGCAGGAGCTCCCCGTCCCCCTGCCCTTGCTCGGGGACCCCTTGGCAGGGCAGCACGGCGGAATGGCAGGCATGGAGGGAAGCAAGAAGCAGGAGCAGCCTGGCTGTGAATCCGCTGATGGAGAGATGCTGTCCGAGCTAGAGCAGTGCCGCTGCCGGCCGCGCGAAGGAGGAGCGTTCCCCCCCGGGGGAGCCGCGGGGGCTTTCGGAGGGTGCGTGGCCCCGTGGGAGCATGTTCTCGCATCCCGCGTGGATTTGATTTCGCAGCCCGCGGATTCCTTTCCGCTGAGCAAAGCCTGCGGAGCTGCCTGCGTGAAGGAGCCGCGCGACCGCAGCAGACGGGTTCCTCTCGTGTATTATTTTTTGTGTTTAAGTGGAAGACAAAAGGCCGCGTGCTGGAGGGAGCCTGCCTTTCCCAGAGTGGCTTTGTCTTCCATCTTCACGGGAAGAGTAGAAGGATGTAAAGGGAGCAGGGCAATCCCCGGGCCACCGATCACCACCCATCCCTGGGGCCACCGTCCCCCATTCCCATGGGAGGACCAGACCCCACCGAGCACCAGCTGCCCCTTCCCTGGGGAACCGGCTTGAGACGGGGGCGAAGGGGGAGCAGCTGCGGGGCGCGGGGCTACGCCACAGGCAGGTGTGCCTATCACTTGTGCTCTCCTGAGCTCTCTTTCTTTCTTTTCTCTCTCTCTTTTTTTTTTTAATCCCCTCGAAACAAAGCGAAAAGGGCAGCTGCACCCAGCAGAGCATCCCGCAGCAGCCTGCGGCTGCCCGGGCAAGGCCGGGGCTTCGCTCCCGCGCCGGATCTCGGCTTTGCAGGTGATTCCTGCCCGATCCCTTTGCCAAAGCAAACCCTCTAGCTGGCCGGGGGGGGGGGGGTGGGGGTCCAGGCGGGTTGGGGTGTTTGCCGGAGCAGGGATGTTTTGGGGAGCGGCCGCCAAGGCGAGGAAGGCAGCCCACCCCGCAGCGCCTGGGGCCGCCCAGCAAAGGGGTGGCTATTTATGGGCTGAAAAAGGAAAATTGTCCAACTGCCGAAATTGGCAGCGAATCCCATGACTATAATAAACAGCTTCCCGGCCAAGGTCCCTGGCTATTTTTCTCTCTGTTTTGGCTCGGAGGGGAAGATTTATTTTGTTTGCTGCTTGGAATTTTTTTCCCCTCTTTTTTTTTTCCCCCCTCTTTCTCTTCCCTGGGGGCATTTAAAGACAACGAACCGCCCCACCCCCCACCCCTACCCCCCGAGCCAAGGCTGAGGTCGCTGCTCTCCTGTATGTCTCTGGGTCCGTGGAGGTGTCGGTGCCACCAGCTCCCATCGTGGCACTTGAAGTAAGAACCTTTTGGGGTGAATTCAAAGCCCACCCTTACAGCCCTGCAGGGCATTTGTACCCTCCAGATGAGCCTTGATATTTAAAAAGAACAAAAAAAAACCCCCAAAACAAGCAGAAAAAAAACCCCCACAGGCCTCCAGGAAGACTTTTCCTGGCTGTAGGACCGACCGAAGGGGCAGGAGGGGGGATTCTCTGCACAACCCTTTCCTTCTCCTCCTTCCCCAGGGAGACGTGGGCTGCCGAAACCTGGTTTGAGAGCCCCCGCGTTGCTGCGCTGTCCCCGGGTCCCCCTTCCTCCATCCTGCGGACCCCCCGCCACCGCCAGCTGCCGCACCTCCTTCCCGCGGGATGCAAAGGGCATCAAGCCGGAGAAACCGGGCATAAGTGATGAGTGCCTGGGCAGCATCTCGGCGAGGTGAGGGCTCTGGCAGCGCAAGGGACCCGCAGCATCCCAATCCCCGTGCTTGCGGCAGGCTGGAGGGGCGGGGGTGAGTTATTAGGAGTTGAAACCCACGTTTCAGGACAGCCCTCGCTCTGCACACGCGATGCAGCCGTCGTGGCGAGGGACCACCAGCACCCAAACCCATCAGGAGCTGGGGCAGCTCCTGGCACGGGGCTCTCCTCGCAGCCGGAGGGGGAGGATGCAGTTCGCAGCTTGTCGCGGAGGGGATTTGGCAAAGGCTGCTCCCCTCTGTTTATTGATATAAAAGCTAGGTTTACTCTCTTGGAACGACTTTTTCCCCCCCAGCTAATGGTTCCCGTCAGTTTTCCTGCGGCGCTACTCGGTTTGCTCTCCAGCCTGGGGAGCAGGATAAGGTCCAGCTGTGTTTTACCTTATACCAAGCCCTTGAGGTGCTGCCAAGGGCAGATTCTCGCCAGGCGAGCATGAGGGTGGTCACAGCCGGGCCGGGACTGGCCAAAGGCGCTGGGGAAAGCCTGCAAAACGAACAGCTGATTTAATTGCAGCCCGCAGCTTTACTGCTTGAATATTAGCGGCGCGTGACTTCAAAGTGGCCCTGGCCGGTTCCCTGGGAAAACTTGCACACCTGCAAGGTTTTAATCCCGCCTTTGCACAACCAGGAGTGCCACAAACGTGGTTCAAGGGCCGCCGCGCCGTGGGGCAATGAGGTTTTAGGCAGGGTGCGATGTTGCAGGGTGTGATGCTGCAGCCAGCTCCGGTCCCACAAAACCGCTGCCTGCGGCAGAGAGGACCCCCCAAGGGGGATCCCTTAGGATTTTGCATGGGATTTCTTTCTTTTCCCACAGGAGCCAAGCTTGCCAGCTGGCTGTTGTCACACCGAGCGTGGGCATCTCCAGGGTCTCTTCCTGATGGAGAAGTGGCGTTTGCCCATCAATTCCCCTGCCCCGGGGCTGCGTCGAATGGCAGGGATGTCTGAACTGGTGCACCCTTGAACTAACAGGGGTCAGTCCCGGTTGGAGGTGAAGGATGGGGCAGCCGGGGTTGGCAGCGTTTCCGCAGGGGTAGCACCTCCCTGCGGAGAGCCCCGTGGGGCACGAGGTGCCGTACACAGCGGGATGTGTCGGCACGACCCTCATCTGGTCGGCGTTTCTGGAAACGCTGAGAGCCAGCTGGGAGCCGTGGAGGGCTCCCGGCCCCAGCGAGCAGCTGTGCTCCCCGTGCTGGGAACGGGGCTGGGCTGAAGCTGTGCAGAGCACGTGCAACGAGGAGGCCAGGTCTCAGCACAGCGATGGGGAAGGCTCGCCGGGGCTGACGTTTTGCTGAGCTGGCTGCGCTCAGAGCTCTGTTTTCTCCTCTGCTGAGAGCGGATACGGTGCATTTATATGGGCAGCTCATCCCTCGGCACCCCAAAGGCGTACCTGCAGCCCCTATAGCTGCTGGCGTCGAGAAGCGGGCAGGATCTTGGAGGGACGGCACATCGGGATGCCCCCCACATGAAGGCAGGAGGTGAGAGCTGGGGCTTGGGTAAGCCCTTGCTGCATTTCCCCAATGAGAGAGGGGTGCAGCCCTGTCCTGAACCCGCAGCCCCTGGATCCGTCCGACACAGGGAGCTGCAGAGGGGCCGGAGGCTTTTTGCCCAGTGCACGCCTGCGCCCCAGCCTTGGCTGCAGGATCAGCCCCTCCTGGGGTCTCCCCAGCCCCAGAGCCATGCCCGGTCCTGCAGGCCTTGCCGCATCTCTCCAGCGAGCTGCAGCCCCCGGGGAGCCGGTGCTGACACGAGCCAGATTTCAGAGCACGAGGCAGGAGGCTGGCGAGGGCTCGCCTTGGCAGAGCGGCAAGGGGAACAGCTTGCGGCAGCCTCTCTCCCCCTCCGAGCGCCTGCTGGGGTGCGTTCCTTAACCTTTCCTGCCTCCGTTCCACTCCTGCGTTTCTCTCTCTCTCCTCTTTTTTTTTTTTTTTCCCTTTCCTTTCCCCTAACTGTAAATGCGCCATAAAAATGGATCAAATTGCTTAAATCACTGTCATTAAATCAGTGTGAGTCCCCCCTCCGCCCCTGTGCTCGAAGCCTGGCAGAGAACATTTGTTCCAAAGGCTGAACAGCCGTCTTATTGCTCTGAAAGCATATTTGCTGCTTGATGGAAGGAGGAGAGGGGGAGAAAAACAGCCGGCAAGGGAAGGAGGCGGGGGGGTGAAACCACCGGGGGCTGTTTCTCCTTGGACACGGGGAGGGGGGGAGCGGGGCCGTATCCTGCTGGTCCTTCAGGCTGGGTCCTCCCTGCTCAGCTGTCACCCGCAGGTGATGGGGCGGCAGGGCTCAGGGGACCGGGGGACAACCCCGGGGGTTGGCTTTGGTGCTGGAGCGGGGGGGTTTCATGCTACCGGGGATGCTGGAGCGGGGTCGCGGGGACCGCATAGGGCAGTGCCGGCAGAGATCCAACAGCCCCATCCAACCGGGAGCAGCCTGCGATCCTGCAAACGTCGGTGGAGCCGCTCGCCATTCCGACCGGATTGACACCCAGCAGCGAGCCGGGGCACGCTGGCTGGCGGGCTCGCCGCCGCAAAACCCCTCGGCTTTGGAGTGAGCCGGGGGGGAGTTTGCTGGGGCTGGAGATGCTGTCGTACGGCTCAGTCTGGTGCATGCAAGGGAGAGAAATGTATTCCTGGTAAACAAGGCAGGTCAAGCTGGTGAAGCTTTCTGAGCCCCTGGGTTGATTAAGCCCTGCCAGCCCCAGCTAAAGAGCGGCTTTAGACCTGCTGGTGTTTGCACATCTGAATAAAAAGCTTTTGCAAACCCTGACCGTGGGCCCCACTGGAGCCGGCAGCTCGGAAGAGCTGGGGAAAAGCGATTGCTCTGGAAATTCAGCTTATTTTAGGGGCCTGGTTTGGCATGGGAGAGCAAGCCGGCGACGGAGGCAGAGGGAAGGCTGACTTCAGGAGCTGCCGCGTGTTCCCATGCCAGCGCCGGGCGGCACAGGGGAATGCAGAAATGCTTCTACCCAGGTGGTCTGGAAAATCCCTGCAGAGAGAAACGCGGGCAGCAAATGCTGAGGCGAGCCGGGAGCTGGAGGCGGATCAAAGGCCGGGGCTGGGGAAGGGGCTGCTGCAGGTGGCAGGAGCCGGGAGGGCGAACATGTCTCAAAGGCATCGCCAAGCCCATCTCAAAGGCACCGTTACACCGAGCCATCCTGTTTTTCCAGAGCTCCAGGCCAGCGTCTTGCAAAGCTGTTGCACTCACTAGCGGCTTTCCGGACCGGTGCTAAAAGTGGCTTTGTCCCCAGGAAGGTTTCCCGGAGGATGCAGGTTTCCTCCCCAGCCATCGTCCTCTACCCCGCTGCGCTGGGATGCCACCTCCTGCCCTGGGAACTGCCTCCTGGGCTTTGCCTGAGCAATAAGGATGGGACTGGCGTTTGCCTCCAAGACCAAAATGTGACCCTGGGGATGCTGTGCAATGGGGGGCTGCCCAGGGACCACGGCAGGGCTGGCGGAGCGGAGCGGCCGTGGGTCGTAGTCTCCCGATGCTGCTCAAAAGCCCTAAGAAAAGCCGAAAGATTAGACGTGCTGGCAGAGAGCCCCACACATGGGGCAAAGCCGGTGGGGACAGGCAGCCTTGCTCCTGCCTCTGTCCTGGATGCAGTAGCTAAAAGCCAACCGAGCCTAAACGCAAAACAGCTCAGAGGGCTGGAGAGCTGCCCAAATTTCTACAGCGCCAGATTAAAAACGCACCAGCTTGCAAAGGCTGCCCGGAGGCTGGGGGGGGAGCTCAGCCTTCCCGAGGCACAGCGCGCTCCGGCTGCTCACCGAGACGGCCGGCACGGGGCTCGGCTCGCCTCTGGCTGTTGCTTCTGCGGAGCCAAGGTGGTCCTCCCCATCCTCTTGAAGACCTCGTACGTGGCAAGCGGGGAGCCCCCTGCCACGAGTCGGGGGCTTGCTTTCAAGGGTCGGCTTTGGAAACGGGAAGGTGGAGAGGGCAACGCAGCCATTCCCTCCTTGAGGGCTTTGCAGATTAATTATTCCCAGGGTAAGGAGCTGCTTAATGGCTCTCCCCTCTCCTCCCCGCTTCCCATGGGAAACTGCAGGGACAGCTTCTCCTTGTCCCTCAGGGGCGATGCATGTCAGTCTCAATCCCCGAGCATCCTGCTGCTTGCGAGGGACATTCAGAGCAGACCCTTGGCCCTGGTGTAAATCAGGAATAACTCCCTTAAAGGCAGTGGCTGTGAGTTAGCGCCTCCCAACGCCGTGACACACGAATTCTCCATGTTGGACCATGTGGGGAAGCAGGGCTGATAGGAATAATCAGTTTTTGTTTATCCATTTTGAACTTTGGGGAGGGGACAACCCCCCCCTGTTCTTGGCTTTTGGTCTTTGGTTTCTGAAATGCCTGCGGGCAGCAGATCTGTCTTGCCAAAAGCGCTAATGGAAAAAAAAAAAAAAAGGATATTAATTCAGAGGAAGCGTTTTCAGGCAGGGACTCATCTCTGTAACCACCATCGAGGTACAGGAGCCGTTCAGCTCCAAGCGGGAGTTTTTCCTTCTGGCTGCATCCTGGATCATGAGGGTGCCGAGGCGCAAAGCTCATTTTGGGCCTGTCCCCTCTGTCCTGGCCTCATCCGTGCTCTTCCCAGGCCAGCTTTCCACCACACAGAGCTCTGTCCTGGCAGGGTCTGCTTCAGATGGGTGCTGTAGAGCTTCAGGGGCTCCACGACCTTCACGCCCAGCCTTTCCACCTAGAAAGAAAGGGAATGTTTGTCTGCCAGGTAGAAAGGCAGAGCAAGCAGGAGCAGGAGCAGGCCAAGAGCCAGCATGGTTGGACCAGATCCAGACCTGGAGGTCTCCCAGCTGGTGATGCCAACCAGAGCATCTCAAAGCCCCGCTTACCGCCAGGTACCACGTGCCATGAGGTGATACAGGGGAGAGGGTGGGATTTCCCCCCCTTTCCACCCCAAAATGCTCTGAGAATGCAGAGATGGGTCATCACCTCAGGCGAGGACCAGCCCTCGGCTTGATTTCTCCCCAGTGGGCTGAGGGACCCAGCTGGGCATCAGACGAACGGGCATTTCTGCCCACGGGTGGTGAGGGCAGGAGGGAGCACATCCCTCCCCGGCAAAGGCAGTCGCTACCGCGCTGCAGAGTACTTGCAACTTGCTTTATTGCGGGTGTGTGTTTATTGCTTCCTGATGGGAAGGCCCACATCTGGGACCTATTTGCTTAGGACCTTGTTAGGGGGTTGTGGTCTCGACCGCTCTTTACCTCGGCCTGCCTGTAATCCTGCACTTTGGCTAACTCCCCGGCAAAGCCCTTCGTGGCACAAGGCTCTCGACGTCGGCGTAGTCTGCAAGCTGCTTCACCAGGAGGTCCACCTCGTTGCGGAGGTTGGCCGCCTTCTGCGTGTAGGAAGTCATCAGGATGCAGAACTGGCCAAGGACCGCTCTGCGCTGGCCACCGTCCTCTCCATGAGCTTCACCCAGCTGTCCCGGACAGGGGGGACACACATGGTGGTGGCTGGAATTGCCACCAACTCTGGGCTGGGCTGGGAATTTGAGCCGTGATGTTTCTCCATGCAGGCGAGGAACCCTTTTTTGCACATCCTCAACGGCTGGGCTGCCGTTCTCCTTGACCACTTGCTTCCCAAGCAGCGGTGTCCATCTGTCAGATGGACTGCCGAAGCCGTAAAGCCAAGAGTCCAGCTCGCCCGCGCCTGGCCGAGGCTGGCAGGAGCCGCGCTCCCTCCTCTGAGCTCCCCATTGCTCCTGCCCTTCCCCAGTGCACGGTGCTGGTGGTGCTGGTGGGCTGATGACTAACAGGACCTTAAATTGCTCAGCTTCTGGAGCGCCAGTGAACTGCTGCTCCCCCCTCCCTGCTTTCAGTGACCCTCTGCCAAAATAAAGCATCTGCAAGCTGCGGTGGCGGTGCTCCGGTGGGCTGTAGTGCTCTAAGCAATGTGGGGTCATGCCCACTCGCTGGGATGAGCTGGGGACCAGTGAGAGGAGGGAACCGGGACCAATAAGAGAGAGGTAGGAAGAGCTGAAATGCAAGCGAAGGGTGAGGGAAAGCCGGGGGGTGGCTGGTGGCAAGTCTGGGAGATGCTCTTGTCTCCAGAGACGCGGGATGTTCTTGCGACAGCAAGAAGGTGCTGAGCAGCTTGGGTGCTGGTGGGAGGCACTGCCTGAAGCCATGACGTCTTGGGAACACCGCCACCGCCAGACCTCGCAGCTCTCCCCACCACAGGTACCTGCCAGGTAGCAGGGTGGCGGGGATGAAAAGGGCCTCTCTGCTGGGAGGAAGACCTTGGGGAGGAAGGAGGCTGCAGCCTGGCTGTAGCTGCCTGGGAGCCTCTTGGGCTCTGGTGCTTTTTCCTGATGAGGCCCCGCAAATCCCACAGCAAGCTCTTGGCTCGAGCTGCACAGCGTAACGTATGGATCCAATATAGTGCAAGCCGTGTTTGTCAGAGAAGCCTCCGAGCTCCAGCAGATGCAAAGTTTCTAGGAAATTGTGGTTTTTGCACGTGTCTTTACAGGCTGAATCCAAACAGGGTCTTTCTCCTCCACCTCTCGCTCTTGCTGGGAGGTAGCAGGACAGCAGGCTGCTGCTCGCTCTGCCCTCCTCCCTTGAAAGGCACGCAGGAGGGGCTGCGTTTCCAAACACATGGCTTTCCTCGGGAGCGTGTGCTGCCACTTATGCCGGTGGGAGAAAAAGCAGCTTGTGTATTTGGGGAGTGAAGGTGTAGGACGGCGGTCGCGGCAGCCAGCTCGCAGCATCATTGCGCAGGTAGCCACGGATGGGCGTGATTGCGGCGCTCGTTTCCAATTAAAAGCTGATTTGCGACAGACCTCTCCTGACCTTCAGCCTGGCAGACTGCTGATTTGCAGGGGAAAACAGCCCCGCTCTCCACCTCCCTCCCTCAGAGCTCTTGTTTCCTTCCACCGTGCCCAAGATAACACCCTGTCTCGCTCTGTCATCATGTCTTTATCTTAACCCTACAGATTTTTTCCTTCCCTACTGAGCTGGATGCTTTCTTCATGCTTATTGACAGGGTTTTGCGAGCACGATAGAGGACCTGGGTGGAGGACACGCAGGAACCCGGGCTGTGCTCCTCGCTCCCGTCTAGGAGAAAGGAAGGCTGTTCGGGGCAACCCGCTATGGGGCTGGCCCTTGGGGGGGTCCCAGGGCTCAGCACAGCCCCATGCCCAGGGGACCGATGGCAGGGGGTACCACGCACACACGAGACCCTCAGCTCTCCTCCCGGAACCCCACGGGTGTGCCCACCCCCAGGTCCGACGGCTGCTGCTGCTGCCAGTGTTGCTGCCACATAACCAGGGTCCCAAGTGATTCCCCTCCCCTGGGGGTCCTGAGGCATCTCCCCTTCCCACCCCTCCGAGAGCATCCCCGCCGTGTGCTTTGGAGATTTCAAGGCCATCGCGTGGCCAGGAATTGCTGGGCAGGGTCTGGCTCAGCGTCCCCAGTGCCGAGCCTGGGGACCCGCAGGCAGGGCAGCTCTGGCCGGGCCCTCCGCCAGCGCTGTGACTGCAACGACAGCTTTGAATTTAGCAAGCTGCGGACTTTGCCTTCTGGTCGCCAGCCTCCGAATACCTCCTACTGATTTGTTTGTGAGAGGGAAAAATATTGAGCTTGGAGCAAGGGAAGGAGGAGAGAGTTACCTGTTGGGATGGAGACCTACTGCCTC
>JAVKLA010000088.1:41385049-41395425 GCA_034782735.1 Sagittarius serpentarius | reverse complement strand
GGGGCGCGGCAGGGTGGCCCCAGGGGCCCTGCGGCAGAGGAGGTAGGTCGCAATCCCCTGGGGATGGAGAATTGGTTTATTTCCCAGAGATCTGATGTATTTCCCGCATGGGACCCGTCCCCCAGCTCGGCTGAGTGTCTCTGCGGGCTCAGCCCGCGGCGGTGGCTGTAAGAAAAAAGCCTTACGTGAGAGACGACACGGACCTGGGACCAGAAAGGCTCTCTGCTGGCAAGGGACGGGGGATGGAACAGCGTGCACACGAGCTTGCCGAGGCAGCGGCAGCCTGGCTGAGCACGGGCGCATTCAGCGCACATGTGAGAGCAAGGGACAGCGGGGTCCCCACCAGCCGAGGTGCCAGGCCCGCGGCGGGGCGGGGGGGAGCAGGGCTGTCCCCGCTCTCCCTGTCCCTGGGCCAGCAGAGGGCAACAGTGACCTTTGCAACCGGCTGTCCCCCCCAAAAAATCACCCTCCCTGCATGGGGGCTGCTTGGCTGGTGCATCCTGCCTGGCTGTAGGGGACAGCGGGGTCCCGGGGGTCCCACGGCAGCGGGTGGCTGTGCTGGTCCTTCCCTGCGAAACACGGGCTTTTCTCATCGTCTGCTGTGCAAAGCGGTGGGGTTCGTGCCTGACCTGGAGCCCGTGGGTGGGAATGGAGCGCCAAGGTGGGGATCGTCACCCCATCGATGGGCTCCAAGGTGGGGATCGTCACCCCATCGATGGGCTCCAAGGTGGGGATTGTCACCCCATCATCAGGCTCCCAGGTGGGCCATATAGCAGGGAGAGCTGCTCTGTGCCCAAGCCTTGGGCCTGAGCGGGGCTGGTTCTGCTCCTGCTGCTGCCTCGGAGGGGGATGCTGTGACAGCTAGCAGAGCCGCTGTGCTTCCTGCACCGTGCGTCCTTCAGATGGACGTGATTTCAGGTAAGCACCGCCATAATACTCCTAAAAGAAGGTCGGATGCTGCCTTGAAGCCCAAGTTGCCGCTGCGCTGCCTTGAGAGGTCTGTGGGGGCTCACGGGTGCAGGGGCGGGCGGTGGGAGGCGGAGGTGGTGGGTGCTAGAGCAGCTCTTGCAGTGGTGTTGGAGGAGGGCTGGGCAGTGGGAGGTGGTCACAGCCGGACCCAGCTCAGCTCTCTTTTAGAGGCTGAAGCAGGATGAGTGCCAAGGAACCTGAAACCCAGAGTGGATGTGAACCAGCAACCTCAACTCTCAGTTGCCAACCCCTCTGCAATTAGCCTCCTGAACCAGCCAGCAGGCTGAAGTCGCGATTTTCCTAACAAAATAGCTCAGTACCTCGGCCCGCACGAAGGTCAAACCCAGAGCGGTCGTTAGCCGTCGCATCGACTTCCCATTAACGCCCCTGAGCTACCGGGAGGGAGAGTCTGGCAGCTGCAGTCCTGCCACCCTGGCCAGCCGGAGGGGTGGGCAGGGGGGGCCCCTTCGATCTTCCCGCAGATGTGGGAGTCCAATCCATTTGCTGAAATGAATGGGAAATGGTTGAAAGGCTAAACCTCAAATTAGGTATTGACTATCTGCCGAGCCAGGCAGCGCTACCTGCTGTAAACCGAGTTGTGCTTCCCATTGCTGTGCACGTGTGTGGGGGTGTGCGTGTGTGTGTGTGTATGTGCGTGCATGGGGCGGCTGGACCCCCTGGCCGGGCCAAGGGGCCACTGGCATCTCATCTCGTGGCTCAAAGGGATGCTGGAGCAGGTATCAGCTTGGTATCAGGATTTCCCCTGCCCACCAGACCCGCTCGCCAGGGAGCTGGAGCCCTCGGCGAGGCTGCGCGCTCCAAGGAGAGACAGTTGGGCTGAAATCCTGCCGTCACGCTTCGGTTAATATTAAACCATTAAATGTGCTCAGCTTTTAATAGAGGGGCTGGTTGGAGCCTTAACCCTGCGCTCGCCGGCAGTTACTGATCGTCTGCTTCTCCTCTCACGGGGATGACAGTCCTGGCCCCGATTTGCACATCCTTGCTGCCGAGGCGTGTTTGCTCTGCAGGCAATTTTCATTACCCCCCCCTCCCCCCCCCAAGATATTCTCCTGCCTCCTTCCCGGGTCACAAATTCAAGGCCACCTCGCAAAATATGTTTTTAAAAGTCTATTCATTTGAAATCCCGTGATACTCTGCAAAAATGGTGTTTGAACAAACTCTAAATTGTACTTTAAGGAAAACACAGCTGTTTAATTACAGCCTGAATGCAAAGCAGCCTCCATCATGTGAGTGGTAGGAGCTGGGTGCTGACTGTGTGTTTGGCCTCTCATCCCCTTTAATCTCTGCAGTCAAAGGATTTTGGTTTGATTTCCTTTTATTTCCCCACCCGGCTTGGAATCTGCAACCAATTTGTTGTTGTTGTTTGGGAAATAAACCCCAGGGAAAAGGTCTGGATCCGGCGCAGCCGGGCTTGCACCGGCTCTGCCGTGCCGCCTCCTGGTTACCCCAGCGCCAAAACCCCAAAAAATCTGTTTTCCCTTTACCCATCCCGCTCTGCTTTTTTTGGCCCATCTCTCCCCCACCCCGAAGGAGCCGATGACTTTCGCATCTGCTGCCGCATCTGTTTTACCCATCGGGTCCGAGCGTGGCGATAACTTCAGCTGGGAATGGGAGCCCACAGGCCAGCCAGGGCTGGGGGGAAAAAAAAACTTCCTCCGAGAGTCCCTCGCTCTGGGAGGAATTACGTGTGAAGAAATGTGGGGGTATGTGAGCAGCTGGGTGTCCCACTGGGGTCTCGGACCCCTCTTGGAGGTAATAAATCCAACCTGGGATTTTAGGCAGTGAGGAGGGGATAGGGATGCCGGTCACGCCGAGCTGGGCTCCTTCCAGAGCATCAGTTTTCTTTGGATGGGGAGCACTCGGTGAGGCTGCCGGGCCGCTTGGCTCGCAAGGACGCGGTGATGTTATTGCAGACTGCGGCCCCAGGTTCATCCCTGGTACAAATCCATCGCTTCCAGGCTCTGCCTGCGCCGCGGCTCTTGCCCGAGGGGGCTCCAATAGCTGTTGGCAAAAAGGCAAACAAACCCCCCGGCCCTGGATTAAAGCACAAAGCTCCCAGGCAAGTCCCAGGTTTGCATCGCTGGCAGGGTGGCTGGGGGCCGTCCCTGAGCTGCGGTGGCAGGGGTTGGTGTCCCGGGGGATTGCTGGCTGTGGACCAGGACCCCCAAGGCAGCAGGATAAGCTCCCTCAGCTCCAGCAGCCGGTTGCTCACCCGAACAAGATGTGGTCAAGGTGGGAGGGCTGAGCGTTCCCGTGATGCCCGGGGACATCAGCCATTGGGGATGGTGGATAATGTCCCCTCTGGCTGCTTTGGCTCCCCGGGGTGAAACCTTTGCTGCTGCATTAAGCCAGGGGAGGCTTTGGCCGGGCTCTCCTGCCGCTGCGATGCTTCAAGCAATGCAAACCTCCTTGTCCTGCTGAGCTTTACCCTGTTCCTCCAGCCTGGTCGGCTCCAGGCTGGTCCTGCCCAGACCCAGCACCCCTCCGTGGGCTCCCAGCCGTGCTCAGCTCCAGTCGCCGCCTTTGATTTCCCCTTGGAGTCTGCACCAGCCTTTCATTTCGCTCTCCTTCGCCGTGCACGGTGCCTGTGCCATAAGCCTTTTCGGGCAAACATTAAAGCCTTTGTCTGGTTGCGAGCGCGGAGCAGACCATTTAGGAGGAATTAGTGGTTACATTGAAAGGGGAAAATAAGGGCTCCTGGGTTAAATGCACTTTAAATGTCTTAATAATTGCAATTGGCCAACTCGTTCCTCCCCGGAGCCAAAAGCCTGTAATATGGGAAGCTTTTCTCTAATCAAGAGCAGCACTGATACCTTATGTAGGAAGCCACATAGGATGGAGAGAATTATTTCTCGGAGCTCAGCAAGCAGAGCTGTCCCTATGCCATCCCCCAGCCGCCGGCCGCCCCTTCCAAACCTGCTGGTCACTGGTGCAGCCGGGATGGGGCTTGGGATGGCTGCGTGCCACCCCCCATCCCAGGGGACGTGTCCTCATGGGACCCCGATCAAGCTCTCCGCTCCAAGCGAGGGTGGCCCCTCCCTTCCCGGTGTGAACCCTCCCCACCAGCCACCACCACCTTCCACGGACCCCCGGCTGTCCCCCCCTGCCTGGGAAGCACCGTGGAGCCTCGGCAGCCGCTGCGTCGCTGGCAGGGAACCCGTTAGTGCCATCCAGGTGGCTGGCTGAGCCCCCGTGCAGACACATCCCGGCTCCCTGGCTCCAGCCGCCGCGCGGCCACATCATCCATCAGCGATGACAAGCTCCTTTTGCAAGGAGCCTTTGTTGGCACCCTGTGCCGAGCCGGGGAGAAGGGAAAAAAAATGGGCTTGCTGGCTTGCGGCAGACCTCCAAGGCGAGAACATCGGCCCCGGCGAGGAGCAGCCCCCTTCCTGCCAGCAGCCGAGGGAGGGAGGTTAAAAGGTGCAGCTTGGAGGAGGTTAAAAGCAAAGCAGCTTTTAATTTATAATGTGGCCAAAAGAGAAATTGTAGCCAAAAAAGATAAAGATGCTGGAATAGCTGGAATTCTCCAGCCACTGTGACTCCGAAGGGTAAAGCCGCTGGAACGTGTGTGTGTTGGGGGGGGGTGGGTGTTCTGCTCTGTCCCCCCCCCCCAGGGTGTCCCCTGCATCCCCTCTGCAAGAGCAGGGGGCTGCCCGGGGGGAGCAGCAAGAGGCAGGAGGGACGGAGGAGGTGATGCTTGAGGGTGCATATGCACCCGTGCAGCTGCATCGGGGATGGGACTACTGGGGTGCAAGCCTGCCCTTGCCCCCCCCACCCCAGCTGCTTTTGGGGGCTGAACTGGGACCTGCTGCCTGGGCAAGGGCAGGCTGGGAGGCGCTTGCAGGGGCGGGACGGGGGCCAAAGCGCCTCCGTATTTGGGCTCGGAGCTTGGCCCGGGCTTTGCGCGAAGTGCAAGCAAAATTGAACAACTGCCCGAGGAGGATGGTCTGGGCTGCTCCTGCCCTGGAAAGCAGAGAGAGCGGGGGCTGCTGCCCAGCCTGCACCCCACCGGGCTCCCGGGCACCCGCACCAGCAAAGTGGGTGACAAAGAAGGGGTGCAAGCCGGAGGGGAGGTCCACTCCTTTAGCGGTGGCAAGGGGCTGTAAGGATGGGTCTGCCCTTTTGCAAGGTCTTTTTTTTTTTTCTTTTTTTTGGCATCTCAGGTTTCTCCGATCTGGGTAACCTTCAAGCAAGGCTGGCCTTTAGCACCTGGCCACATCGCTCAGGGCTCGGGCCACCAGCCCGTGACGAGGACGAGCCCGCTCCCCATCTGCTCCCTTCCCTCTCCTTGATCCGGTTACAATAGCCCATTCACAAAGCCATCCCAGGTCGTGGAAGAGGGGAGGCGGGAAAGAGCCATCAAACCTCCTATAGATGGGGAAAACACCCACAAAAGGGGGTGGAAGCACTCTGTCCCCTCGCTGCCACGCTTGCAGTGATGGGGCAAAATGCATCCCTGCTCGGGGGATGAAACGCCTCCGGCGGGGAGGCTTGAGATGGAGCCGGTGCCGCTTCCCCGTGCCGTGCCATCTGCTGTGTGCTGGGAAAGCCGGCGGGAGCCTTTGCAGGGGTTTGGGGACCAAAAGAGGACGGACGCCCCCAGCACACCGTGTACGTATCGGCGTGCCCCTGGCAGCGCTGCCCCGAGGATGCTTGGTGGGAGCTCTTCATGTCCCGGCTCCGTGCTGGAGTATCTCTGGATCTCCCCAGGCCCGGCAGCATCAGCAGATGTGGGTCGGGGGAGAAGGGGGCTGTTGGAGCTGTGCAAGGCGCAGGGCCTGGGTGGGGATTTACCTCCCGGCCCCTGGCAGAACAAGGAGTCCCAGTCTGCCGCTGGCAGCGCAGAGCCGGGACGGGTGGCTCAGCCAGAGACACCATTTGTTTTCCTGTAAGCGGCTCCGATCCCTTCTCCGCGGTGTGAGCTGGGGACCATGTCCCTTCCCCGGGCTGGTGGACCGGGGCTTGGGCAGGTCCGAGGCTCCTGCCCCAGCCCCGCCAGCTCTGCCTGCACGGATGGATGCGCTGACCCAGTTATTGGCTCTTTGCTCTTGCAAACTCCAGCCAGGCATGAAACTCAGAGCTGGGGCTGCCTTGACAGAGACACGGGAGCCTTTGGGTTTTGTTTTCCATACAGGGCTGGAGCGAGGTCAGCCCCATAAGGTGGAGGTGGAACCAGTTCTCCCCAGCACGTTCCCCTCCCGGTACGGTACAAAATCACCCAGGGCGTCCGGGTGGTGCCGACCTGCCCAGAGCTGGTCTGGGTTGCTGCCACTTATTTCAACTCCCTGATTTCTCCTTTTCATGGTTCATTTCCCTTCCCTTCATCTGGGAGATGGGACAAGAAGCTTCCTTGAATTTTTTCCATGGTGTTTGTAACAGCAAATCTTCCACCTGCAGCTGCTTAATAGGAATGGTGTTAAAGCAATGGGGTTTATTTGTCGCTGCACCTCCAGGCTGCCCAGCATCCCCTCCCCAGCGGGACTGGAGGCAAAATCCAGGGTTGGCAGCCAAATTATCCATGCTTTGTTTGTGTGATGATGGGCAGCAGCCCCCGGGATGGCACAACCCTGCTGTCGGGGCAGAGAAGCCTGGGACACCTCCCATCGTGACGTGGGTTTTGCAGGGAAAAAAAAATAGCAAATAGCAAATAATTTCTGCGCCAGTGTTTTGCTCCCAGCCCGGATACGGGGAGGAGCGCTGGTGAAATAAGGCAGCCCCTGGCTCCTGCGGGTGCTCAGGGGGCAGCGGTGCTGCCCAGAGCTGTTGGGTCGGGGGGCAGCCCCCAAAAGGCACTTTTCTCCCCTAGCTGCTCCGACGGCTCAGAGGGGGACCGTGGTAGGCATTTGGCATCGTGGCTGGGTCCGAGTGCAGCTTTGCACGGCACGGCAGAGCTCCTGGGGTGGAGGAGACCCTGCTATTACATTCGAGGAGAGGGGGTGAGATTATATCCCCCCCCTAGGGAGAAAATTTCTCATTTTCCAGTGCCTACAGGGGAATGTGGAAGACAGGGTATGTATTTCTCCCCCTCCCCACTGCACTAGCACAGATGCAGCTTCCAGCATCCTCCCGGCCGGTGAGGAGCCTCTTCCCCTGCCTCCCCTCCAGGTCAAAGCTGAGGTCTTCCCAGGCTGTGTTCATCCCAGGCTGGGCTTTAACACAAATAAGATCATTACCAGGAGCATGTGTGCCATGACTTTCCTGCTCCATTGCTGCACTTTCCTTATTTACTTTGAGTTATTTACGGAGGAAAAAGAGTAAAACGAGGGCCGAGCCCTCCCCCATCGCCACTGCCATGTAATTAGTGTTATAGCAAAACCACTAATATCATCGCTGGAACAGGAACTCTTCCAGCCTTTGGCCTGGGAAACAAAAGGGATTTTTTATTCCCCACCCCCACCCCCCCGGCTTTATTGTTGTGGGAATACCCAGTGCCCCAGCTCAAAGCCCTGTCAGGCAGATGTTGTTGGCCTGCCTAGGTCCCAGCTCCTGAAATCCCATCCCTCTTGCTCCCAGGCTTCCCTCATCCGCCCTTCCTCTCCCCACGATGGAGATTGGCCCGTGGCTGGCAGGACAAGGATGCGGCTCCTTCCCCCTGCACCCATCCCTGGCAGCTGCTGGTCCTCGGTAGCCTGAATCGGAGCAGACGCCAGAGGAAATCTCCGTGGATTAAGCCGGGGAAGCGGTGACGGGGAGGGTTGCTTTCCCTGCTAGAGGCTTGTTTTGCTGCTGAAAAAGCTGCATTATTTTACCCAGGGTAAGTAACACCTGAGAGCTTTCCTGCAGCAAAAACTCTGGCTGCACCAAACCCAGCAGGTCCAGCCCCAGGAGCGTGCCCGCGGCCTGTCGTGAGGAGTTATTTCACGATAAAATTAAAGCGACTCTGCTCTGCTCTGCTGTCACCCTGAGATGGCTCGCAGGCACTGCTGAGCTTTTCCCAGCTTTTTAAGCTCAAGTCTAAGCTTTGACATGGCAGCGCTGTCCCTGCGCTGGGACACCGGGTAAAAATAATGCTGGGGAGATGAAAGGGGGATTTGCCATTTTTAGTTTAGCTGCTGGAAGTTCTGCTTTTTGGCATGCCGTCAGGGCATTGCAAGGGGGGGGGACGTTCCTGTTATACCCCCCGGCACAGGCTGTTGGCTTCAGCGTGGTGGAGGCATCGTGCGTGTGGAGCTGCCTTAGCAAAAAGAGCGGTTTTTGCCAGATGGGAAACGTGTCGTTTTGCAGCCTATGTTAAATAATTTCTAATGTATAATCTGTTAACAGATAAGAGCTCCGTGGCATAGGGCGAAACGATGCTCTGGGTGTCGCGTCAGGAACTGCCTGGGTGCTGCTCTGCTGAGCGTCGCTCGTGCGCTGCAGCATGCCCGCGGGCTGCAAAAAGCTGCTCTGAGGCTCCTCTCTTCTTATCAAATTGAGCAAACCTGCTGTTTTTCCAGTGGCTGGGTATCAGGATGGCAGCAGGGAAAAAGGTACCTTCAGATCTGACTGGATTAGGGTTCTACAGCCTGAGATTTCCTCTTATGCCCATGCTTTTTATCACATTAAATGTAGCCACAGATGCTCTTGCTGTCCATATAACTGCCTAACAGATATTTATTTGTTGAAAACGGAATTACTCCATTACTTTAATCCCGTTGAACTTCTAGCTTTGCTGCTGTACAGCAGTGAGGAGCTCCCCAGGCTCAGCTCTCCCACTGAGCCCTGTTTGGGGGACAAAAGGGAAACAATTTTCTTTCTGCAGGCTGGCTCCCCCTGCTTAATACTTCCTCTGCAGCTCTTCTGGTCCTTCTTCACCCCACTGCCCAAGGGTTTCTCCTCCTTCCCCTCCCTGCTCTTGCATTTCTGCGCTCGGCTTCGCAGCAGGAAGGAGCAGGCGGCAGCGTTGGGCAGCAGGGCTGCCTGCTCTGCCTGCTCCCCTCTGCTCGCTCCAGCACCTCCTCCGCCTCCTCCTCCTCCTCCTCCATCGCCTTCGCTTCCTTTCTGGTTGTGCCTCTCCCCGCTGGCGTGCAGCGAGCCGAGCGGTTTGCATTGATCCGTCTGCCGCCACGCTTAGATCTCCTTCCCGAGGGATTTCGGCTCGTTTCGAGCCCAGCAGCGCGCAGGAATTGCTTGCTTTATCTTTCATGTACCTTCCTCGCTGCCGAAACTCATCTGCTGCTGGCTTGCCCAAGGCCCTTCTCCAACACCCCCCACCCCCCAAACACGCTCGGTGCTGGCCCCACAGCCCCCTCCAGCATGCTCCTGCGTGCTTGCCTGGATCAGGCCTCAATTCCTTCCCTCCGGAGATATTCGCAGCCCTCCCGCCGTCGCTGACCTCCGTGGAGGCTGCGGCAGCATCTGGCAGCGCTCTGCATCCTTCCCCCCGCCTCTGCCTTGCAGCCTCCCACCCCCCCGTGCCCCCCGCCATGCACTGGCTGCGGCGTCTCCCTCCCTGCACGCATCCTGCTCAGCCCCTGGCGAGCTCCCCTGCCAGGAGCCGTTAGTGGGAATATCTTGGCTTGGCCAACCTCCCTAATGGGAAGGTTCGCATCCAACACGCCTGTGTTGGCGCCCAGCGCTGCGTCTGGGCTGCTGCGTGGGTGGTGGGGAGCAGGTTCAGATAGTTTCCCTTTATGGGGGGGGGGGGGGGGGGGGGGGGGTGGGGGGGGGCAAAGGCTTTCCTGGGGATTTTTGGGCCATAAAGCTGCTATTTCTTTTCCACAGACTCTCTAGTGCTGACAGAGCCTGGGACATGCTGCTCCAGTACAGCAGCAGTGAGTGATGGGGGAGAGTGGGGCTCCCAGAGCATCCCCCTTTCTGCAGCCACCCAAGCACCCTCTCCCAGCCACTGATGGTGGCCTGAGGTCCCTAAATTGGGGAGGGGGAGCCTGGACCACATTTACCCAGGCTTTTCTGGAACGTGGAGGTTTTACCTATGCACCCCAACCTCCCTCCCTGGGTGTGCTGCTGCCTTCTCCTCCCTCTCCAGGAGTCCTGGCCCTGGGGGGTGCTGGCGGTTCCCAGCAGGGAGGGCTGGCTTGAGGTCTGGGGGTCCCCTCTGCCCTGGTTGGGGTGAGGGTGGCTGGGGGGATCTGGGCTGATATTTATAGGACCTGGCTTGTTAGAAACACCCCACGTAGCGCCGGGCTGGATCTATGTTCTCCGGGACTTTCCCTCCTGCATTTGTCAGTGTCAGCAGGAGTAATTTCATAAATATGCTGGGAGCAGGGGTGGGGACTTCACCCAGACTTTACGTCAATGTAAACAGCCCTAATTGGTGCTGGAGCCTCATAATTCCAGGATTTCCTCCCCTCCTTGCCCGCGTGCATCGAGGAAATCTGCAGTGCCAAGGCGAAGCGTGTTTTCATTCATAAATCCTGGGGGGGGAGGGGGGGGGGGGCGGGGGG
>JAVKLA010000088.1:41242315-41254614 GCA_034782735.1 Sagittarius serpentarius | reverse complement strand
AGGCCGGGAGCCGGGGTACCCCCCGGCTCCCGGCCTCCGGGCTGACCCCGAGCATCCCATCTGTACCCCAAGCATCCCATCCATGCTGGCTTTTTCCCACTTCTAAGGAACCCCCTGATTTCTAGAGGGACGCCACCAGCTCAAGGATGCTCTGGAGCAAAGGATGCAGAAACGAGACCTGGACCGGACCCTTATATTTTTATAGGACTAGAGAGCAGGGGACAGGGAAATGGGCTCCGGGGTGATGCATGAGCAACGGGTCACCCACGGGACTTGCTTAAACGCCACCAGGATGCCAAACCAACACCAGTCCTGCCCACGGCAGAAATACCTAAAGCTCCTCCATGTACAACCATCCCCCAGATCCCTTCACGGAGGCAGGAGAGACCCCAACACCCACCCAAACCTACCTTTCAGGCAGGATAACTTGAGCCCCATGTTTTCATCCTCTTAGCGGGACCCAGCTCTCCAGCCCCACCGCCGGTCCTCGCCGCGGGCGCTGCAAAAGAGAGGCGAGGGTTGCGGGAAGCGATGCTGCGAGGAAGGAGAGTGAACTCGATTGCTCGCTAACAGCGCGCACCTATGCGTGTGTGTGTGTATATATATATGTATCTATAGGCGCCCGGGCATAACAGGAAGCACGGCCGCTCGGTAGCGAAAACCGCTAGTGATGTCACGGTGTTTTAGTGACTCAATCTCGGCCGCCGAGTTTCAGGAGGAACTTTATGGGAGGGTGGAGAAGGAGCCTGTTGCCGGGTGGGAGATCCCATCCCGGCATCTCCGCTCCTGGGGCCGATGCTGCAAGAGTTTCTGGGTGAAGATGTTGTGAGCAAGAGGAATCAGGTGGTTATTTATGAAGGTAACCGGTGCTTTCAGAGAAAACCCCCAGCCCACGCGCAGGAAATAGAGGGATGCTCGGCTGCAGCATCGCACCCGGGGCTGCCTCCCTCGGGGCTGAGCCGGAGCAGCCGGTAGCAGTTGGGGATGTGCTGCCGGAAAGCGCATGGTCCTGCTCCGTTTGGGCACCCCCGACACCCCGAGAGCTTTCTGGTGGATGAACGCCCACGTAGGATATTGCTTTTTTAATCAGCTGAAAATTATTCAGGGCAAAAATCCCCTTACTGGGAAATCTGCATCCCTCCTGCCCACAGCTGCTGGGAAAAGCTTATCGGGATGAGGGTCAGTGACTCCTTTTGGTTCTTCCAGGCTCCGAGGCCCGCAGAGAGCCAAGCAAAACCTCCGCCCCCACTGCCCGACCTCCGCCATGGCTTTACTTCGCTTTTCCAAGCAGCCCTGAACTGGGCTGGCAGCAACCGGCAAGGGGAAGCAGGAACCTGCCATCGCTGGTTTTAATTCTGCATTTTTTATCAGCTCCCCACAAGCACCCTGAGCTGTGACACCCCCGCGGCCGGGAAGCCATGTCAGGGCTGGGAGCAGAGCTCCCCTCGGGACTCCCGCTTTGCAGCTGTCATAGCAGCGGCCTGTGTATCAAGAAACTTGTTTCGAGGCAAGTTCTCTGGTTTTTGGCACCTGCTGGTGGCTCATACCACCAGCCACACCAGTCTCTTGGGGCTGGAGGAGGGTCGTGCCGGGAAGACCCAGCCCCGCTGCACAGAGGGGGGTCTCCTCTGGGACCGGACCCCCGTGGCCAAGCCCTTGCAGGACACAGCAGCCCCCTCCCCGCCGCCGCTGGCTCTTAGCCCTGCATCCCCACCAAACACCAGCGCCACTTGCTTGCGGTGCCGGGAGAGATGCTTGGGCAGAGAAATTCCCCCCCGTCGGCGTTTCAGCACATGCCACCGCGGAAGATTTCTGGTGGCTGGTGCTGGGGCTTCAACTTTGCTCCTGTGCCGGCACCAGGCCAAGAAGCATTTGCATTCCCGATGAATTCACGCTCCAAAAACTCCTAGACACTCATCGCAAGCGTCACTGGAGCGGCGGCCGCGCTGCCCAGGCAGCAGAGCTGCGGCGGAGGGGGGATGCTCAGCCGGCGTGCGGGGCCGGGGGTGTGCCGGGGAGGGGGAGCGGGGCCGAAGCCGGCCGCGGTGCTCCGAGGGGGTGATACTTACCCGGTCCCAGGAGCCGGAGGCACGACGCCCGCCGTTGCATCCCACCTCCACACCGCGCCTAGTTGCTCTCGGATGCAGGAGGGGAGCGGTGGGGGTGCGAGGCTGGGTGGGGGATTCCCACTCAGGACCAGCCGTGCCCTGGGAGGGCGGGAGGAGGTTGCAGCGAGACGGCTTGGATTTTTGCAAGGCTGGTTTCCAACCTGGTTAATCAGGTTAGTGGAGTCCCGGCTCCTCCCATCCATCCCCCCCGCCTCAGCCCCATCCAAGCCCAGCAAAGCCCTTGGGTGATGAGGAAATGCTGCTTTACTCTCACCCCGCTGCACAATCCAGCCCGGTGCTGAGAGAGAGAAGAGCAGGAGTGTCCCTCGCCTGCAGCTGAAGCCCCTGGACCACCGAGCATGCCTACAAGCAGTCGGAGGGGCTACTAAGTGCCTAGAAAGGCAAGTACCAGTCTGGTATGCGGGTCCCCCACCCAGCTCTGGCAGGACTCTGGCACCCCTGAGATTCTAATGGCTAGAGAGCAGCGATGCTCCCAGCCTCTGGGAGCATCTTCACCTTCTCCAGCTTCCAGAAAGGGTCTTTTCCCCCTCCCATCTGACCTGCCAACCAGGAACAGCACCAGGCAGAGGGTTTCTCACCACCCCCAGGATGAGAGCTCCAGGTTGGGTACCACCCTGCTGTGAGGATGCCCGGGTGAAGGCTCTGCCTCCAGAGCAGCCGCCTTTGCCTGCATTACAAGCAGCCAGAGGCTTTTTCGTGTTCACCTCCTCCACAATTAAGAGGCGAGGCCCCAAGACGGCTCCTTTTCAGACAGAGCTGAGAAGCAGCGGTTCACATCCAGGGCGCCGGCGCGTGGGGAATGCCGGCCGCACATTAAACACCCCGCGGCTGCAGGCAGGAACGAAGGGAAAGCTTTGAACTTCACCCGGAGATCGGAGCGAACTGATCCCAGGAGCCTGGGAGGTCTCTGGCGAGATCAGAGCTCCACGCACGAGACCAAGCCCTGCTGGGATGGGCATGAAGGGGAGCACGGAGGGGAAACGGGTGGTTTTGCTTTGGTTTCTGCTCACCTGGTCCTGCCATGTTTGGTGAAAAGCACAAATATGGAAAGGGCTGATTTCCTTCCCCATCTGGCTCCTCTGATTTCTCGAATAACTGAGTTATTGCGAAGCTTCCAGGCTCAAGAGCTGGGCAGACAGCACGGGGCAAAGGCTGCAGCCCCAGCTGTAGGCACCGGTCCTGGACACAGAGGCCAGGGCAGACGTTTGCAGCCCACGGCTCCAGTTTTGCCCCAGAAAAACAGACAAACTAACTAGTTCGTGTGGGTTTTTTTGCCTGTGGAGCTGCAGAGTCCAAGAGCTAGAGGACAAGGTCTGAGCCAGGGCCTGGCAAGCCTGATCTTTGCAGATCCCCTCCCACCCTCAGTGCACGCAGCATCCCGTGGGGCACCGGCAGCCCTGACACCGCAGCACAGATCCAGTCCGAGCGGCAGAAGTTCCCCCTCCACATCAGCTATTTTTGATGCCTCTCTCCAAAACTACATGTTTGCTGCTGTTGGGTGAGAACAAATGGCCCCAAACGTAAGAGGGCTGGAATTAGCATGGTCTGGAGCAGCAGTTGTTGCTAAAACCGTGAGCGACCAAAAGCGATGGCTTGCTGCGGCAGGGAGGTAAACATAAACATCAGCCTGCTAAAATAACTGTGGTTAGCTCTGCGGGCTGCAGCACTGCTCCAGCTGGTGTGGTGACACCCTATAGGAACAAACACAGCATTGCACACCCCTTCCTCTCCTCCCCACGGGAACCAAAGACACCCTTGGGCAGGGTTTATAGGGTGGGGGTTGGCCACCTCAAGGTGGCTGGGTACAGCCCGGAGCCCCTCCGGCGTGGGGCCCTGTTCACTACCGGACGATCGGCGATGGGCAGATCCGAGTCCCGAGCCCAGGAACAGCCCCGTGAGCCAGACATCCCCTTTCCAGCCTTGCCTCTGATCCGCATCCCTCCCAGGAGCTCCCGATGTCTGCCACAGGGCCGGGGCTGTGACTTGCTGAGCATCACGTCAGGGCAACTGGTCAAACCCCACCAAGAGCCAGCTGGCCAGGGGCAAGAAGAGGATGGGCTCATAAAGCTTCCTCAGTGGGTCAGGATGGAGCTGGCTGACCTCTCCAGGTGAAGGCTTGTCCCTCCAGGCCAGGCAACCCCCCTGGGTGGTCCTCTGATGTGGCCAGTGACTGGTTTCCAGTTCTGGCTGTGGCCCTTCAGCGGCTGCCCCGCTCCCTGGGCTCAGCGCTCCCCACCCCACCAGCCCCATCCTGCCCTGGTGCAGAGGAGGGTGGAGGGGGCCGAAGCTCGGACGAAGGGGTGAGGACGGAGGGCAGCCTCATAACCTCGCTGGAAGGGGAAGGGCAGGGTGAGCTCACGGCTTCCCGGACACCACAGGAACCGCAGGGAGAGGGATGTGTTTTGGAAACACCAGCCGCAAGAAAAGCTTGGGACGAGAGCCTGGCAGAGCAGAGCCCGGAGAGCCCACTGCAGAGCTGCTCTGCTGGCCCTCTTCGAAAGAGCTGCTCCTGCAAACACCAGCTGGGCTTGTTTTAGAAAGGAGGGAGGGGAAGCAGCTTTCTGGGTCACAGAGTCCCAGGGTCTGCTAACGCAGGTGACACGTCACCCTGGCTCCGTGCTAACGGAGCGAGGAGGAGGACGCCTGCTCCCCCCTTCTGCCCCGCGTCTCTTCTGGCCTGTGCAGGGGAAAGGGCCGGTCCCAGCCTGGCTCAGAAACGGCCCTAGAAGGGGCCTGCAGGGCCATTGCACGGGACTTGCTGAAGCCAGAGGTGGCAACAAGGCAGGAGGTGCTGGGAGGGGAGAAGAAACCCCCTCCCGCAGCCCCATGCCGGGGGGAGGCTCGCAGCCATCCGGGGCAGGCGCAAGCGGTACCCGGAGGGGATGCCAGGCGTGGGAAGGGAGGAGGATGTCACGAAGAAGCAGCTGAAGATGCAGGCTCGGGGGAAAACTGGAGCGGCTCCAGCATTCCCCAAGCACCGGCTCTTGGCAAGACCGGCAGACCGAACAACCGGCAGCAACCGTGCAGGGGCAGAAAATACCCCCGGAGAAAATCCACCGGGCCGTGGCAGCAACCCTCACAAAGACGGAGGGGATAGGAAGCAAAGCGGAAAGCGAGCACGTACCTGAAGCACAAACCCAGAGCGTGCCAGGCTCTCCTGCCAAACCTGCATCCAGAGCAAACCACCTCCCCGCCGGGCATGGATTCAGCGGGCGGCTGGGAGGCCGTGGCTGGGAACTGGCTTAGGGACCTGGCCCCGGCCGCTGCGCTTCTCGGCTCGCTGAGCTCCAGGTTAATCTCAGCCCAGCTTTCCCTTTTATCCCCTGGTACAACTTCGATACATTTTTTCAATTAGGTCCATCTTTTAAGCTCCAGAGCGCATTTCTAGGAAGGGCTGCACTGTTTCTCTTGGCCCTCGTGGGCTGATGCTGCGCAGACCGGGACATGCCTGGCACCGATCCTGCCCGCATCCAGCTAAAGTGCTGCCACGCTGCAGCCGGTGCGGCGCTGCCTGGAAGCACTCAAGAAGTTACCCGTTACCCCCAGCCCACCTACCCGGTATTTTTAAGAGCAGCCTTCCCTGTCTGTCTCATCACAGCTCCGGCAGGTTGCAAAGTGCCAAGCTCACTGCACAGCCACGCAGGAGCACGGAACGCTTTCACCTTTCGTGCGGTCCCGTTTTTGGAAAGCCCCGCCAGCAACCTGCCTCCATCCTCTCCGGATCCGCGTCTGCCGCCTTTCACAGGGCGACGGCTGAAGACCAAAGGGAAATATGTAGCTAGGGTGTACTTTTGGATGAGAAGGCTGGGTGAAAATGTGGTCTAAAAGTGACAGTAAAAAAAAAAGAAAAAAAAAAAGAAAAAAAAAATCAATCAATAAAGTCCTCAGCGGATACTTCGGCACAGTGAAATCACCGCCTGCTGCGGGAAGGCTGGTTGCAGGGCACTGGGCAAAAGAAACAAGGAGTTTGCAGCGCAGGAGTACGATGCGTTGAGGTGTTTAACTCGAGCTGGGAGTCAGGGAGCTGGGGCGGGATGGGAAGGAAGCAGTTTGCCCAGCCCAGCCTGCCCGACCCGGAGCAGCTCACTACAGCTCCTACGGGCAAGGGTGGGTGACCCAGCTCCGCTCCAGGAGCCGAACGACAACACAAAAACTAGAAGCGCAGCTCAGGAGTGCACGCTGAGCGCATTTCCCCTTGAGGCCATTTTCCAAGCTGCAGTCAACCGCAAGTCCACCCGGCTAACAGCCTCCTCCATTAGCATTCGCGAGCTCTTTCCGTATCGGTAATGCCCTCCACCCGAGCGTCTCAAGACATTTTACAAATAGCAGCGGCAGCAGAGTGCAAGCGATTAGGCCTGTAGCCAGGGAGCAAAGAGACCTGGGTTTGCTTCCTGCATCCGTCACTGTCACCTCTCCTCGGCGTGCATCTCTGCCGCTTAGATAAGAAATTCTTGGGGGCAGGGGGTCATCTCTCACGGTGCATCCCTGCAGCACCACGCAGAGCGGGGCTGGGCTCTGCACATCTGTCTGCCCCCGGCTCCAGCTGTGCCAGGCGAAGAGGTTGCGGCTCCTCCGCCCTGCCAGCTGAACTGCTTGTCTGCTTCCCGCACCCACGTCAGCTCTAATGAGCTGAAACAGGTGACACGGTAGGTCTTTGCTCGTTTTCGCGCTGACATAGGCCAGGGGACATCCCATGAGCAGCTCAGCCAGCAGACAGGAGAAAGGAAGGGGGAAAAACCTCCAGCAGCAGACTGCTTCACTTGCTGAAAGTGGGGAAAAAAAAACCAACCCAAAACACCAAAACCAACAAACCCCACAGTCCTCCTATATACACACCGCGATGAGCTCAGAGAGACTATGTGTGCGTGAGCAGCCGATCAAAGACACCCCTTGGCTCTTGCCAGCCGTCTGCTCTTCGTGATGCCACGCAAGCCAGGAGGAGCAGAGACCATTCCCCACGTGCATCTAGCCCCAACCAGCTGCCGATTCTCTGAGCAATTTTAGGGTGGTCTCGCTTCTTGGTGACAGTAATGCCACCCCTCACGGCTGTCTGGCTGGGTCTCAGGTCACTCTGATCCTTCATTTCAAAGCGAATGGGCGTTTGCAGCGACGTACACTTAAGGCTCTTTGTTCTCTCCTTGTGACTAAAGGATTCAAGGTGAGCACTGCCGTGGATCCAGCAAAGAGTAGTGTGCGCTCTCCCACCCAGAAACACAAGCACTTTGTACTGGTATTTTCATATACTTGCTGTATATGGGGGTCTGTTTATTACCATTTTGAAATATTAGGGTTGAGAGTCGAAAAAAAAAAGAATCTCACACGTGAATAATGTGGCATTTCCAAGTGCCTGAGGTCCTATGGATGAGGTAAAGAGCTAGGAATTAAAACATCTGGGCAGGCAAATGGCAAATCTCCAAATCTTGCTGAATACGGGGGTGGTGGTGGGGAATAAAAAAACCTGCATGTAATTAATTGGGAGCAAACAAAAAAAAAGAGTAAGACACCCTTGCCCAGTGCTGTCTTCCCAGCTATCAGAAGGACTCCAGCAATGGAGATGCAGACACCTTCCCCAAGATTTCTTCCCCAGAGGTTTTAAAAGGAGTGATCCTGAATTCCTCCGATGAATCCAGCTGATCCACCAGCCAGGAAACCAGCATTTGCTCCTGCAGGAAGGTTTGGTACACCAGCAGGAAAGGGGAACACAGCTTTTGCTGAGCACCGCAGCTTCCTCGTTCTTTCACAAGAGCCACAGTGGCTGCGGGCTGGGCTGCCTTGCCTTTATGAAATTGCTGCCTTTTGTCCAGCCTTCAATGCAAATAGGACAGGGAAGATAAGATCTGAGTCTGGCAATGCTTGTCCTTTTTGCTTAAAGCCAGCCTGGGCTTCCACTGGTGGCAAAGCACTCAAAGGACCTCATTTAAAAGCAAACAGAAGATTAAAAAAAAAAAAAAAAAAAAAACAAGAGAAAGGCAGCGCCTTAAAAACTGCTCCCTTCCAGCAACGTGTCTCACCAGTTAGGCACAGGGAGCGTTTCCATCAGGTTACGCACCGATGAGACACATTGTGCTTTGTCTTACGAGGGTGAGGGGGGAGTACTGCAAGATTAGACTGTATTAGCATATATAGGATCAAAGCTTGATTATGACATCTAGTTACAAAGAATAAATACATTTCCTGTGGCTCAGGAGACATACCAGCTTACACGGCATCGCTGGCTGACAATCTCGCATAACTAATGTAACACGTCTTGCCAAGATAACATCTGCCTCTGGAACAATAGGTTAGATTTCATGAGGTCTTTGTACAAAGTAAGACAACAGTCCCCTTCCTGCAGCGTGTGCGATTTGCAGAGTCTACTCTGAATATACAGTCCCAGAGCATCGCCATGTCCAGCGTATCTTTTCCTACAGCTGTGGATGCGCAGCAAACCAGCCACTGCAACATGTTTATCTCGCTGTTTGTGAGCTAGACACACGTTTTCGTTCAACAAGTGAAAACTTTCTCCTTTCCCACAAGCCTATCTGACCGGTGCTTAGGAAAGGCTATTGACTAAGTGCCAATCCCTTTTGTAACGCCCCTCACACCTTACTACTGCATAGTAGGGAGACAAACCAAACCCTTCGGTCCAAACCTTCATCTCCTCCTTGGACAGGGAGCTGAACCTCAGGCCTCGGCTCGTGGCTTTGTGGAATCTGAACTGCAGGGAACACCACAGCAGGACCTGACTGGAGGCATCCTGGTTCCATTCACTGCTTCAGAACGGGATTTTAGCCTCACCCCACCTCTTGCTAAGACCAAGAGTAAAACTTGTGCTTATTTAAATAGAAGCAGAGGTAGACCAAGAGGTTTTGACAATCCCATCCCCATGTTTTAAAATAAGAACACTGAGGAAAAAGCAGGAACTCGGAGAGGGGCGGATCATTTGGTGGACATTTGGATCTTCCATGTAAAAACATTTTCGGGTAGGAAGAGAGGGAAATCTAGAGGAACTGTTGCAGGTTGAGGCTATGTTTAACTACAGCTTGACAAACACCCATGAGGAGCAAGGCAACAAGACTTACAAAAAACTGTACTAGTCTGGTATCAAGCTTCATTGTCCAGTAAACTTATTCTTAGAAACAAACACTAATTAGAAAGACAGACAGAAGCTGAACTAGACTGTATCTAGGCTCCTTGATTTGATGTACCCAGAGTGCTTGCCTTCAGCCTGGAGGGATACATTTTAGACCTGCTTAAATGGACACCATATGAAGCAGCTGAAAATGAGATTTGTTGATAAACCCCCAGAAGACTGCACAGAATTAATAATAATAATTACTAATAAAATGAATTTCACTCTTCTTTTGTATACTCAAACTGTTTTAGAACTGTCATTCAAACTCCTTAGCACGCTTCCAGTCCTTTTTACAAATTGTTAGGTGAATATTTACCTTGGGTTTAACATATTTGAGCAATAACTGTGACTGTACGCCCACGGAGAGCAAGAATCACCATGGGATTTGGGAATACTGCTTTAACATGTTCTCTGTAAGCTGTGTCATGCTAAACCACTGCAAAACAGGTGACACATAAACATGGTACATCGTCCTCAGCAGTCTGCATTTTACTGTGCCGACAGAACTACATTTCCAAACCAGGCCAAAAGGAACCATTAACCTTACATTACATGTCTTTGACTTCAAAATTTCTCATCTGAGGACAAGATCGATTTTTTTGAAAGGTATTTCCATAAATTGTTAAAAAGTAACCTCTCTAAAGATTAGAAAAGCTTAGTCAAAACTTTGTAAAATGAACAGGAGGGACAAGCAGAAGTAGTTCTGGTTTCGAAGGAATAGCAACATTCACTACAACTGGGAAGGCATCCACGAGGACAGCTGTAACTGACAGTTTGCAGTTCTTCCAAGGAATCTCACCAAAAAGAGTCAACGGCTTATGGACACATCACTCTGCAATGTGACATGCCACTCCTTTTTAATCAGTCGGGTTTCCACACAAGGTACTGAATATTATTCTATTTACATTCAAAAATAGCATTTTTCTCTCTCCAGTACATAGTGGGAATGCCCATAAATTAGTCAGTAAAAACCCCTCTAACACAGGTGGAGGACAGCTTTGTTGATCTCTGGGTTTGTCCAGTCATTCCGGATATCATCCAAGTGATTATCAAAATCTACAAGTGTCTCGTACGACTTGCTGTCCAAGAGAGATGCAGCAATTCTCTGGGCTTCGGTCCAATCTTCACAAAAATCACTAGGACACAAAATAACCAGGAATTAAAAGGAATCACAAAGAAAACCTCCACCACCTCCTCCACTCTGGAAATTAAGCCACACTTTCTGCAACGTGGTCACAATGGTCATACCACTGCCTGGCTGCACAAGCCTTCTGTTCTCTCTCACTACAGCAAAAAACAGCTTTAAAAGCGCTGTCAGCTACACCCACTGCCCTTACAGTGTCACTGATCACAATCAAAGTTTTGCTCTTAACCAGGCACTCCGTTTTTCCTTACTACCCGAACACAAATAAACTCTGAAGTTTACTCACACGTGCGGGTCCTTGCACCTCCACTTGTTCTCATGAAGCTCATACACGTGAATGGCAGGCTCTATGCACTCCATTGTAAACTTGGTGTTATCAACCTGTTGTGCAACAGAAAAATACCACCTTAGTCTCTTCCTCAAGATCCCAAGTAAAGAGAAGACATAAAAACCAAAGTCGTTTTTTACAAACAGGGCACCTTACACTAACTCATCCACTGTTCTACCTTCAAATGAGCCAAATTTCATGCGTTTAAACTGCCAACGTCCTTTGTCACTGCAGCAAGGAGGCAAAGCACCGTTTGTTTCATAAAAGACAAGAGTTTAAGTCACAGAAGGGGGTCTGAAGTCACGAACACGCTGCCTTCCCTCAAGCCTCACAAGCAGAGAAGGCCTCCACTTCCTTTGAGACGGCAGAGAGCTAACCACAGTCTCTCTGTAGACTTACTACAAACTTCACTGGCTACAGGTCACTGCATCTCTTCCCCAGAGCAATTGGAGGGAAAGAGAAAATTAGTTACTTCGCTATTAAAGGACCCAGAGAATAGCATTTAAATAGCTAGACCAACACCACGATCATAACATTCACGGTACAGAAAGGGTGTGGGGGGGGAGGGGCGGGGGCAATCAAGTCATTTACCATTATGAGCGCTGTATCGTTAAAGCCCTCTGCAATTCTGGAGGCCACCTTTTCCGCAACCTGGTTTGGACTGCAGCAGAAGGTAAAAGTAACTGTGTTATGTGAACCATGACATTTTAGCTGCAACCAGCAGGAAATATGCTTAAACAGATGTGAAAATTACACTGTGTGCTTACAAACAGGAACAAGATATCAAGCTGATGCTACACTTGATTGAAGTCAGAAGGCAAAGAAAACCCCAGCTCTTCTCTTCAGCACATGACCTGGAGCTCAGCTATGCTGAGGCAAAGGGGTTTTGTACAGCAACATGCTCACTGCAGACTTTATGCAGAATCAACATTTTGCGGCCTCCTACCTTCTTCCACCAGACCAAAGACTGCAACCACCTTTGCCCTGGCAGGCACTTAAAAAAGAAACCGAGTTTGCTCCCCAGTCTGCATTTGAACCTACTCACTGCCCAGCTTCTCTACCAAAATCAGATAATCTTTTAAAGGAAAATCTTTACCATTTTTCGAAGATGACAATCTCTACGTGGTGCCAGTTACCTTCAGAAATGAAATCGGAGTTTAAAAAAACCCCAAGCCTATGATACTCTTTCAAACCTCAAATAGAACAGACAAACTCTACCTTCTCCTTAAAAATGTCTCCCACAGATTTATTTCCCTTGTAAGGAAAGGACAAATAATGCCCTTATCCCTGTTAGATACCTTAGCGGTCACAAGTGTTACTTAAAAAACCTATACTTGCAACTCAAGGGTATACATTAACAAGATAACTGGAACATAATGTAATTCTTTAAACATACTGTTCATATTTATTTTAAATGCAAGTATGATGTACCCTCATTAGTCCCGATACTGGATTTGTCTAATAGATACAGGGGAAAATATTTGATAGACATATCTAAAGCTATATTGTGGCTCTACAGGAAGGCCCCTTTATTGCTTATTGAGTAATTTGAGTTAGCTAGTGGGGGGGGGGGGGGGGGGGGGG
>JAVKLA010000088.1:41212211-41227793 GCA_034782735.1 Sagittarius serpentarius | reverse complement strand
CACCTCCTCGATGTTTTGGTTTGGTTGGGGGGGGGGGGAAGGGGTGCAGCCGGGCGGGGTGCCCGGTGCTGCCTTGGGGAGAACCGCGAGAGGGCGGCGGCGACCCGCGGATGGCAGCGCCGGGGCCGCATCCAGCCCCGGGGCGGGGCGGGTGTGTGCACAGAGGGCCCCGGAGCTCCTCACCTCCGCCTCCAGGACAGGGGGCTCGGGCAGCCCCGGCTTTACCTGCCCGGTCCCATCCCGTCCCCCCCGCTGCCCGCCTCGCTGCCCCCGGGGTGCTGCGGACCCCCTCGGGCTTGTGGGTGGGGGAAACTGAGGCAGGAGGGAGCTGCCCGGTGGGTTGATGCCAGAGGTGCCGGCCTCTTTTGGGGAGCCCGAACCCCCTGTAGGAGCGCAGAGCTCAGGAACGCTCAGCACAGAAATGGAAGGGGCTTGCCTGTGGTCCTGTTGCGATCGGGAAGCCGCTGCGGGGGGCTGGGTTCCCCCAAAGAGATTTGTGTCTTTCGTGCACAAATCCTGCCTGTACGGACCCGTGGGCCGGGTGGAACCTGCAGCAGGAGGAGCAGCCCCGCGTCGGGGATGCTCGGGCCGTGCTGCTCCTCTTGTAGCCGACGGCCACGTGCAATTTGCACTTCGTCCCGGTGTCGGACCCGCCGCCAGCTCCCAAATCCTGGGATGCTGCAGGAGGTGAAGGGGACTGCCAGGACCCCTCGTCCTTTGGGGCCGCGATGGAGCCCCAGCAAAACACCGGCCTGAGCCTCTTCCCCGCTAAGGCGTTGAGTAACATGGAGGGAAGAGAGAGAGAAGGAAGGAGGCTGCGTAGAATCGGCGCAGGGAAACGGCTTGTGCCTGGAGAAGGGGCAGCGGCTGGGGCTGGCGGGGCTCGGGGCACGGCCAGACGGGTAGCAAACCGCATGGGGAGCTTACAACACGGAGCAAGCCACCAGGCTGGTGGAAAGGGGAACCGGAAAGGCATGGTGGGTTGAGCAATGTGTCAATCACAGCCCCCGGTCAGGAACCGCAAACCCCAGCACCGTTCCCATGCGTGGCCCAGCTCCCCGAGGCGGGATGGGGGCACCCGGCCCCGTGGGGAAGGGCAAGCCGCTGGGAACCTGGCAGTTCATCCGGGATCGGGGTGCGGGTCAGGGTTTGGGGAGGAGCGGGGTCGTTTCGGCTGCTCCACTGGTTGGCACGGTGGCCTTGCCGGGCATGGTGGCTCTCCTCGCCGTGGGGAGGTCGGGCTGGTGCCAGGCGTGGCAGGGCACAGCCAGGTTTTGGGAAGCTGCAGCCCATCACGGCCCACCCCACAAAACCTTGCTGGTCCCCGTGCCCCTGCCTGGTGCACGGTCCCCTTCCACCCGCCGAGCTCCCTCCTGCACCCACCATCCCCTGCGTGCCAGGGAGCCGCGGTTTGGCAGGGGATGTGGATGAGGAACCCTGTGGCTCTGGTTGCCCCCCCCCCACCCCAGCATGTCCGGCAGCTTCCCCGGGCGGGGAGCACCCGGCCGGCATGCCGCAGGGAGCCAGCAAGCGGCACGTCGCTGCGGCACCTTGTCCCTATCCCACGAGAGGCTGTGGGATGGCGGAGGAGAGCGTGGGACGGGGCTGGGGAGGATGAATGGGATGGAGAGGTGATGCATGGGAAAGCCCACCCGCGCTCATCCTCGCAACGTGGGTCTTTCCAGCGCAGAAATATCCCCGTGCCTGTCCCGCTCTGCCCCTTCCCTCCTTAAATAATTGGCTTTTTCCAGCCTCCCTGGTTGCCCTGGGCTGGAGAGAAGCGAGGGTGGCCAGCGGGTTTGGGCTGCATCAGCCCAAGGCGGGGACCTTTCAGCACCGATGCCGCAGGGAGCAATGGGAGAGACGGGGCAGTCCCTGGTGCTCGGCCGTTTCAGCTCTGGCTGGTAGGGTTTCTACCCATTTCGCTAAGGGAAAAAAAAAAACAAACCAAACCAAAAAACGGAGACGAAAAGGATCTAATTTTAGCTCAGGACAGGGAGGATCGAGGAAGCGATGTTTTAGAGAAAGGAAAGTAATCTGACCTACGCCAACATGCGGCAGGATGATTTATTGTGTATTAAAAGGACTGGGAGGAAATAACTCATTGATGAGAGTGACTTCATCAGTGCGTGTTCGCACACGTCTTCCTGACGAGGCTCATCTGTCAGGGCCCCGGAAAAGGGGTGGCTCAGTTTTGGGGGGCTCCTGAGCATGGCAGTGGTTCCCCACGGCCTGGCCTCTCCTCTGGGCTGAAATGGGGGGGGGGATATAGCCCGGGGTGGGATGGATGCGACCCGTCACGGTTCTCCCTGCCCGCGGGGAGCGGGGCGATGGCACCCGCAAGTGGATCGTGGCTTTCCCCTCACCGAAGGCTCAGCTGGGGAGAGGGAGAAGAGAGAAATGGGGGATTTTGTGTTTCCCAGAGGTATCTTCTTACTGCAACCGTCTTTGTATTGCAGGACATGACCTATCTCTGTATCCCGGCCTCAGATTCATCCAGTCAAAACCTGTAAGTTGTCTGCCATCCTTTTGCCTCCCACCATCGCGGGCTGGTAGTTGTCGGTCAATAAAAGCTCAGATTCTGCAGAATGAATCTGTTCATTCCTGCTGTGAAAACTTCGTATCACTGCTGAGCTTGACAGAAGCTGCGGTTCATTCTCAGGCAGTAAATAGCATTTGTAGGACTTAAAAGCTGCTTCTGTGCGTGTTTGCAGTCAGTAAATTTAATTTTCCATCAAATTTCAGAATTGTTCCACTGGGCAGGGTTGAAAATTGGAGCATTTTTTTATTGGCTTACAAAGACAATGATTTGTGTTGGTCTTCCAGACACTCTCCTTGGAAAGAGAAATAAAAAATCCATTAAATCAACAGTTTAAAACAATTAAAACAATTAAAAATCAACAGGTTTTTTCCCCGCACAAAGCTTAGATACTTGTAAGTCCTTTTACGATGTTCTTGAGATGAAGCTGGTGAGAGATGCTGCGAGGAAGCCCCAGGCTTTCATGGGACACGGTGCTGGGGTGCGATGGGTGCAGGCACTGGTGGGGCTGCAGCACCCCGCTGCTGCTTTGGGTGATGGGTATCCATAAACCGTCCGTTGCAAGCAGAAAATGGGTGACTCCGAGGGGTTTTTCTCACCAATCAAACCCTAAAAAGGATCGAAACTTCACGCCCTGTGACCGGGCTGAGCCCCGTTTGTGGAGGTGCTGGTTTTCCAGCATCCTTGGGAGCAGCCGTGCCCGGGGGTGTGATTCTGCTTGCTCATGCTCCCGCTGAGTGGAAAGAGAAGCTTTACAAGAAAGCCCTGCCTCAGCAAGAACTGGGTTGTTATTTTTTCTCTTCTCTCATTTCTTTGCATTTGTGGCATGTCTACTGAAAGGAAAAAAAAAAAAAAAGAAAAAAAAAGGAGAAAAAAAAAAAGAAGATAAGACTGGCTGCCGGAAGGAAGACTTATTGAAGGAACTATTTTCTGCTTGTCAGTTTATGCCTTGGATTTCACAATCCTGGTGAACTTTGTATCCTGCAGAGGAGATGCTTGTGACTCAGGACCTCAGTGGCTCTCAGCATTACCAGGCTCCGTGCCCCGATCCCACGCTTTGAGGCTGGAAAAGCAAGAGGGAGAGCTAGCTTGCCTCTGGCTGGCTGCCTGGGGAAAAAAGCCCCGTGGAGTGGGTGCGGATGGATGGGGTGGCTGAAGTGCTCGCCTCCCTCCCTCTGGGATGGGTTGGGAGAGGGATGGAGTGGGCTGGAGGCTGGCAGCAAGCGTGCTGAGGGAGCTTGGAGGTGAGCATCGCGTCCTTGCAAGCAAGGTGCATCCCTGCCGGTCCTAGCCAAGGGGCTGAAATGGAGGACTGGGATCTGGTGAGCTTGAACCTGCATAGGCAACATGGGCAGGTCCTGGGGGATGCTGTCTGCTCTGTGAAGATGGGTAGGATGAGGAGAAATCCCCTGGGACAAGCTTTAGGCAGGGAAACGCCCTCCCAAATGGCGATGCTCTGTTTGTTACGGTGGTTGAGAAGGAGGCATGGCTGTAGCCCACGAGGAGCGATGGACTGACGTCTCCTTCCAGGGCTGAGAGGCTCAATATTTTTAGTATGACCACAGCTTCAGAGATTTTTCCATCTCTCCTCCTCTCCTTGGGCAGCAGAACCCCCTGCTATTTCTGAATACATCCTTGGCTGGTTCCTTGGAAGGCGTCTGAGCCTTGCCCTTCCATGGAAGGGTGAAAAGCATTGATCCTCCTTCCAGGGCAGGCTGAAGAGCACCCCCTTCGATGGGCTAACAGGGATGGGGGGCGGTTTTGGAAGGTTCTGCCTTGTCCCTGCAGGGAAGCCGGCTCTGAGCCCCGCTGGGAGCGAGCCCTTGGTGAGGGGCACGGGAAGAATAACTCTGCGGTAGCTTGTGCCTCGGCTTCTGAGAAATCAAGAAGGCTTTGCAGGCGCACGCCCCGCCGCCATCACGCGGAGGCAGAGGAAGTCCGGCGCTGGAGCAGAGAGGCTGCCGGCTCCCGCGCTGGCTGCTGGGCGGCTCTGGCTCGGCTTTGGCAGCAGGACCCTCTTCTCCTCCCCAAAAAGCCGGAGCTGCGTGGTCGGGGAGTCCACCAGCAGCCCGAGTTACCTAGAATCAGGTTTTCTGCCTCAAAACTGCCCCAAGGCTCAGCGCGGCTGCGAGGGCGAGCGGGAATGGGCAGCGTTTATTGCAAACATGTGCCGAGGAGCCGAATACCCGGCTCGGCGTGGGCTCTCGGAGATGCTCCGCGTCGTCCGGAGGGATCGCCAGCAGCTTCCAGCATCCCGTGCAGTGATGAGTGGGAGGGATGCGTCTCGCCGGAGCCTGCGTAACCCCCCCCCCCCCAACACCCACCTCTATCTCATCAGTACATAGGGAGTTAGTTATCCTGTTTTCTAGGTCACCGTGCCTTCAAAAAAATGGGTGCTGCTCGTATTGCTGAGCACCCAGGTCAGAAGGAGAGAAGCACCGTAGCGCGTTGCAGCTGAGCTGCCAGAAAGCCCTGGCTCCCTGACCTGCCCCGTTTTGCTGCAAAACTCGCTGGTTGGGGTAAACGTGCTGCCTCTGCCTTGCTGGCAGTTACTGGTTACGCTTTCGGGAATGCAGGCAGCCATCCGGGGACAAGCCTGTGCTGTTGCTGGCAGCCCTGCCTCCCTGGCACGGGCACCTCTCCGTGCCCTCCCTTGGGTGGGAAGGGGCCGGAGGGGCTGTTTGGGGTGAGGAGGAGAAGGGCAGATGCACTATTTTGGGGCCTGCAGGCAAAATGCCTCGGGAGCCACCTTCTCCCTGCCTTCTTCCCTGCCGGCATCTTTCCCTTGGGGGGAATAGGGTGGTTTTGGTATCGTTTGGGAATTAGGGGTGAGCCGATGGCTCAGGACAACCTCTGGGATGTGCATGTCCCTTGGGCGCAAGATGACACCTTGCCTTGGAGGCTGTCGCTCTGGGGTCCTCCCTGTGCTGCTTTGGCTGCTGGCATCGTCCTGCTCCCATCGCCATGCCTTGGGAAGCAGGAAATCCCCCGGGAAGTCTCCTAGGTCATTTCCTTCCTAGCAGATGAAGATCAGCCCCTCTGCCTTCGCCTGGCAGAGGAAGGATCTCTGCTCCCACCCCACGCCGGTGGTCCCAGGGCGGTGGGAAGTCCTGGGGATGGACAGACGGACACACACACACACACACACACACACCCCTGCTGCTGCTGCCGGTGTGGCCGGGCACCTGGCAGGGGTGGGCAGCCCTCCCGTCCTCACCTCCCTGCCTCTCTCCTTGCAGGCTGCAGCATTTTAAGGAGTGCATCAAGTTCATCCATGAATGCCGGCTCGGTGGGGGAGGCTGCCTCGTCCATTGGTGAGAGCTGCCATAACCGCCTCGCGCCCCCGGTGTGCACTGGTCCTCTGGGAGGTGGGAATGGGCTCCTCCCAAAAAGTGTCCTCGACGTCGAACGTCACTTGTGGCGGGGAGGACGGAGAGAAGACGAGGAACAGCAGGAGGGCGAAGGGGGAAGGTCTCCACTGCCGGGACCCGTGGGGATGGGTGGTCTGTGCGCTGAAAACCTGAGCATGCAAAGAGGTGGGACAGGCTCGAGGAGGGGAGAGGGGGAAGCCACCTGCCTGGGGCCACCAGTGGTGCCCCCCTGCCCGTGCGGCTCCTTACCCCCACCCAACCCATGGCTGGGGAACCCTGCTAGCAGCCCAGCAAGAGGGGGTGCCCATGGAAAGATGCATCCCACGGGTGTCCCCTGCCATGGGGCCGCACCAGCCTCCGCGGTGGGAATACCTCTCCCTGACGCTGCTCTCTTGCACCATGCCAGCCTGGCGGGGGTCTCCCGCAGCACCACCATCCTGGTGGCTTACCTCATGACGGTGACTGAGCTCGGCTGGGAGGGCTGCCTGGCCGCCACCAAGGCCGTGCGGTCCTACGTCAGCCCCAACTTTGGCTTCCAGCAGCAGCTGCAGGAGTACGAGGTGACCCTGCTGCAGGAGGTACGTCCTGCACCGACGTCCCCTTATATACGTGCCCGTGGAGCTTGCAGACGTGCGCGGCTCTTTTGCGTGCAGCTCACTGCAGGGGCCAGCCGTTTGCCTGAGCTGGCCTTTGTGCATGCTATTTATTGCCTGGGGATTTTGGGTTTTGCATGCAAAAAAAAAAAAAAAAAAAAAAGAAGTGCCTAGACATTGTGCGAGTGCACTTAAAAAAGCCCTTTAAAACCCCAGTGCTTTTCTCGAGAGTTCAGTTAGGACGCGGCGGGAGGGACGGGTGAGCAGCAAGTCCCCCTGGAGCCCCGGGAAGGGCGCTGGGCCGGTTCCCGGGAATGCAACACGGCACAGAGGGAGCCGGAGGAGGAAAGGGGGAGAGGAGAGGGAGGAAAGCTCTTGCAAGCGGCTTCGGGATGTTTGGGCGCGCTTGGATCTGGCTGGGCTTCCTCTGACAGCGAGTCCTCTGCTTTTAGAGGCGGGCGACAGACAGGAGCAAGTGTCGATGGAGAAATTCTCCCGTTTCCTCCCCAAAATGACATGGAGCAGCAGGTTTTAGGAGAGCAGAAGCCCTGGCTGGGTGGGTTCCCGTCCCGCGCAAGGGAGGGATGATGTAGCTGAGCCAAGCTGGATGCCGGCAGCTGGGAGTGACAGCGGCATGTTTAATCGGGAGAGCGCTAGTTGCAGAGATCAGAGCTGCGCTTTTGACCCGGAAAGCCTTCGAAAGCAAAGGGAAAGGCCTCTAAAAGCACAGCTCCCACCTGGCTCCCTGCCTGCCCGCCAGCTTCCCACACCGGACCCTGCTCCTCTGCCCAGCCCCTGGCTCCACAGCGAAGGACCGGGGTCCAAAACTGCCCCGGGAGGGCACACGGGCCACAGATGGACCTCTGCAAGGGAAGGGTGCCCCACAACTCGACGAGTACAAGGCGTCTCGCAGCCCACGTCACCCCTGAACTTGGTCCCATCCCTGGAGGCGAGACCCCAAGCGAAGCCCCCCCATCCGCTGCAGCCAGGCGCATGGTGCGATGGCCCCGTGGCAAACGGCGGTGGGGACCCAGGGATCCCTCCGGCCGGGCCGAGCCCTTCTAGGGGATTCTCTCCTCCCAGGAGAGAGGCAAGGACAGCATGTGACACTGGCCCAAATGTCAGCCCCTTCCCCACCGCCAAGTTCCCTTCGCCGGGTGCCAGAGGGAGCGGGCAGGCGCTGTCACATGAGGGACGCAGCCCTGCCCCGTTACACCGGCTTGCAAAAATGCCTGCGGAGGAGGACGGAAAATGGTCCAAGGGATTACAAAACACCCGCAGGGCTGGAGATTCCCTGCAGGGCTTCCCCCGGCTGGGGCAGCTCTCCCCAACCCTTCCCACGCTCTGGCTGTGTCCCAGCACAGACCGTGATGTGGAGTTTGCTGTGCCCCCCCTGCCCCCTCCTTCTGAGCTATTCCTCCTGCTCCCCAAAATCCAGGCTGAGCTCAGCAGGCAGCAGACTTTCCTCCCTTTCCCTTAGATGCTGCTTTTTCATCACCTCAAAGTTTTGCCAGGGGCTTTGCAAGCATTTCTCTGAAAATACGAAAGGCAGAGGCAAGGGTGGAGGTGCTTCGATGTGTTTTTCTGAGCCGCGGGGTTTAGCAAGAGCCGCCTTTTACTTGAAACACCCTGCGTTCCCCACGATCGCAGCATCGGGGAGGGAAGCTGCGGGTGGCTCTCTCGTGGGCGGGCTGCTGCTAGCACGGCTCCGGGGGGTGAAGGCTGGGTGCTGGAAGCGCTCTGGCATTACTCACCCGCAGCTGCATTTGAAGAAGGGGAAGAGCCCGGATGGATGCTCCAACCCAACCGGCGATGCCCTGCTCCCAGCTCGCCCCTGCGCCCTCCGCCTTTGCAAGAGGAATGGACTTGCGGGCAGCACGGGCAGGTCAGCCGAGGTGGATGGCTGGGGGTCCCGTGGGGCGGTGGGAGCCGTAAGCATTCACCAGTGTGGCCAGGAGCCCGTGGGACCCGATGCCACGTCGGTCTTGCGCCTTGCTTCACGCCAAGCGGCAGTTGGCTTGCTTACCTTGGCTGCGGGAGGTCACACCTCGTTCCTCTTTGTGGCTTTGGGGTGGTTTTCCGTGTGTGTAGGTAGGATGCAGGAGCAAGGATATCGTGACCTGAGCTTCAGCTCTTGCTGAGGATAGAAAAGAGGTTAAATTTCCCCATTTAGGCCAGCTGTCATCCCAGCAGGCAGCCGTTTGGAAACGCAGTGCTTGGGAGCAGACGTGGATAAGGGCTGGGCAGGCTGCTCAGGAGGCAAAGCCTCGTTCCTTGTTGGTTAAAACCTGGGAGGAACAGGTTGGTCCTTCTGGGGGCCGGACTGCGGGAGAGCATCCCTCGGTGCCTCAGTTTCCTCGATCCGGAGCAGGGACTTCAGACGGGACCCCGGGAGGTAGAAATGGGGAAGATGCTCCCTGGGACTGGCCAGCTGGCTCCTTGCTGCAGGAAGCGCTCCTCAAGCGTGCAGCTGGGGTTTCGAGCTGGCAAATGGTGCTTATCAGGGCTCGATGGATAAAGAAGGAAGGAAAAGACCAAGAGCGGCAGCAGGATGATGGGTAAGGTTAGAAAAGGAAGTAAGTGAGCGCAGAGAGGGCAGCGTGGATGTAAGAGAGGGCACAGATGGGCATTTGGGTGGTGGACCCGTCTCTCCCTGCCCCCAGGTCCCCCTGTGGTGCTGGCACACACCACGGCCAGGCTGCTTTTCCCCCTCGCCCCGACCCGGTGCCGTCCCGGATGGGATGGGTGCTCCTGACCCCAGGAGAGAGGAGGAGGGCAGCGGGTTAGTGGTCAGCGCTGGAGGAAACGGGACATAACCACTTCTTGCTCTGGCTTTAAAAGGAAACGCCTGGCAGTGGCAGCAGCAGGGTGCTTCCCCCAGCCTCCCACCGGCTCCTTCCCTCCTTCGCTGGATGGTGGGAGCCAGCTCCGAGGCTGGGCGGTGGGTGCCGAGCCTCGGTGGGTGCTGAGCCTCGGTGGCCAGGCTGGTCTCCCCATGGAGCTTCATCCCACCAGATGGTTTGCGTGGGAGGGGTGTTGCCCCCATGAGCAGCTGGCACGGATTCTCGCCCCAAATCCCATCCCAAATCCCATCCCAAATACTTGGGACTCACTTTCCAGGGGTTGTTTTCTTAGCAAGGAAATCAGGCTTGGCTCTCGGGGTCCACCCCAAACAAGGGGTCTTCCTGCTTGCAGGCGACGAGCGTGCAGCAGCCGTGGTGAGTCCCGCTGTCTGAGGGAGCGGATTTGGGAAATCCAGCCATTCCCGGTGGAAATCCCCTCTGCCTGAGCTGACTTTCCCCGGCTGCAGGAGGTGGTGGATGCCGCCAGGGTCAGTCTCAGACTTTCTCCTCGTGTGGCTCGGGGTCCTCGAGCCTGCGGCAGCCCCGGCAGGACAGGGCTGAGCTGCCCATCCCGCCGTCGTGCATCCCGCGCCTTTGCCGTGAGCCCGGTGGCTCCTGGCCGTGGGGTGCTGCCGTGGCACCCCGGGAAGGCAGAGCTGTTGCAGAGGCAGCTCGCCCTGGGGGTGCTGAGGCTGGGCAGCTCGTGGGGGCTGCCTGCCCTCTCCCTCTGCTTCCCCTGGCTGCACCCCCTGGCTGCACCCCATGCCTGTCCCAGTGCTACCCCGTGCCAGGGCTCCGATGCTCAGTCCCTCTCAGGACCCTTTGCACCCACAGGTTTCGCATTCCCGACTCCGTGCCCTCCATCCTTTTTGTAAGGTGTTTGGTATCGCTGGGTGTGCTCCTACCACTCAACCCAGTAAGTCCTACTTGCTGGAGCAGCTGGTTCCCAGCTACTTCGGAAGACAACGAAGCCCTGCCCGCTCCCCGCGAGCACCGGGCAGCTGGCACGGTGGGTCCCGGCAGAGCTGCCCATTCCTGCCCACACTCTTGGGCGCTGCAGTCTGGGCCTGTCTGGCCGTTTCTCTTCCAAGCAGTAGCGGGAAGCATTTCTATGGACCATCGCTCGCTTCCCAGCCATCTCCGGGCCTCAGCCTGCTGCCAGCTGGCCCCCGGCCGCCGGCACGCTCCCGCTACCGGAGCAGCCTTTGCAGCTGGCTGCAGCGATGTGGGGGGAACGAGACGCACCCCTCAACCGCCCGACGGCGAGCGAGACGCCCTGCAAACACGCCTGCCTCAGCATGCAAGAGCTGACTTGGCTGTGCAGCTTGTGGCAGGGAGCGCAGCCTGTCCCCGCGCTGCCACGGAGGGGAGAAGGCGTGGGGAAATTTTTCTTACTGGAATTTGGGCACACAAGGAACAACAGCAGCTTCTTGGCAATGAAAAGTAAATAAAGCTGCTGTCCCGGCTGCAGCCGGCTGGAGAAGCTGAGGATGCTGCCAGCTCTCTGGGTCCGCCTGTGCTGGGCTAGGGATGCGGGGAGCGCGCGGGCGGGGGGGAACCGTCGCATCTCTTGTATGTCACGGTCGTGTCGTGTGGCATGTTTGCTCCTGTGAAAATGGGACCTTTCTGCTTGCTGGCTGTGGCTGGGGATCCCCCGGCCTCGTCTGAGGCTGTGGCTGGGATGCGGCGGGCATTGCCCCCGCTCAGCTCGCTGCTTTCCACCGGAGCTGGTGCAAGCCCCGGCTCTCAAGCTGGGGGTGTCTCAGACCCCTGTGACCCTGACAACCTCTTTTGGCTTTGTCCTGGCAGTACCGCGCCTGGATCCGCCGCGACTACGGCAGGAATCCGTTCAAGGACCAGGAGGAGCTGCAGTGCTTGCTGGCCCGGCAGGAGCAGAGGCAGAAGGAGCCGCAGCTGGGGAGCAGGGATTGCTCCTGGCTCCACTCTCCAGCTCCCACCTACCTGCTCCCCTACCAAGCAGGTGGCACCGGCAGAAGCAGATGGATGAACAGATAAGCAGCCGGCTGCTGGCAGGCAGACATTGGCCCCGGGGCTTGGAAAATCCAGTTTTCCCTTTGCGGAGCACCCGGGGGGGGGGTTCGTGTCTAGGGCAGCAAGCAGCCAGCGCTGGCCTCGGCCGTGGGCTCCGGGGTTGCAGCGGCGGGGTCGGGACTCGCAGACCCTCCCCTTGGCTGCCGGCTCCATGTATACCTCTGGGCAAGGCAGTTAATTGATGACAGTGTCTTGCTCTGTCCCGTTTCCCCATTCCCCAGTGGATCGCGGCCACTCTTCCCATCACCCAGAGCAGCAGCAAGACCCGTCCCTCTCTCCCGCAGCACGGTACCCGGCACTCCTCTGGCAGGGCACGGGGGTGCCAGCGCAGCCCTTGGAAAGCCAGAGCAGGGTGAAATGGGGAGAGGCCACTTTGCCTTCTGCTTTGCAGTGAAGCTGGGGGCCGACAAAGCCTGCGAGGCTGCCCCGAGGAGGGAGGGAGGGCTCCTGGGGGTGTGGGTGTGCTACCGAGCCCGGCTGTCACCCCATGGGATGGGGAGAGGGGCCAGAGGCTGAGCTGCTCCCGGGGGTGCAGATGCCCCTTACTGTGTTTGGACTTTCCTGGGTCAGCCTGTCCTTGGCAGATGTCTGTCTGGCATTTTTCTTAACCCACCCCCCCCCAGGGAGGGGGGAAATCCAGCGGTGCCGGAGGCTGCCTGTCCCCACCAGCTCCATCCCCAGAGCCGGAGCGGTTTTGGGTTTCCCCTGCCGCCCGATCTGAATGTCCCCGGTTGCAAAAGAAGCAAATTGCTCGACTGGACTCAGTCGACCCACAGACCAATTTAATGCTGTCCCTCTCCAACAGCCTTTCTAATACTGAAAGACCATGACGGTGGCCCTTTTTTCATCCCAAACTCATACACTAGCTTTCCAAAGCGTGGACTCGCTGCCTGCCTCTGCCAGGACTCCCCACATCCATCCTACAAGGGGGGGTCCCAACCTATTGACACAGCCCTTCTACATTTAAACCTTTAAATCTTCCATGCCAGCTTGGCCTTTTACTAGAAATACCTTGCTTGGTTTCTCAAAAATATCTGTTCTGAGGGAAAAAAAAAAAAAAAGACATTTAAAATATTTCTAGGAATTCCCTTAATGAAAATTTCTGGGTACTCGGAGTGTGACAGCGCTGGGAGTGACTTGCCCAACTCCTAATAAAGAGGAGTGTGATTAAAACCATGAGGATGGCTGGTCTTGATTTGCAGTGTTCCTGGTGGGAATGGAGGGATGGACCGACATGACCGCTCCACTGCCGTATCCTGTTTCTTATTTCCTTGAGGAGAACCACCAGCAAAATTAAAAGTTTTAAAGGCTCAATGATTAGCCGTAATGTATGGGGTTCCAGGAAAAAAAATTATGGGGGCTTTTCCCTGTCTTTTTAGGTTGAGGAAGGGGTCTCTTTGGCTGTTATTCTACATGGAGGTACACCACGGTTCGTGCCTGCAGCACACTCTGTGTGGGAAACTGCCCTGAGCAGTCAGTGAGATCAAGGACCATAAATGCCGTTGATGGAGCGGACGGAAGGGAAGTTGAGCAAACCGGGTCGATATTGGTTTTAATGCCTCCGTTATCATTTTAGGAAGCAGAAAAATGGAACTTGTACACAGGAAAAAAAGAGAAGAAAGGTGGTTTCTGGTGTTAATAGGAAGTTATCTGAGATATGTGATAAGCAGAGATTAGATTTGCAGTAGGTGCGATAACCTCCGTGGAGCACTGCCATCCCGTCACTTGCGGCAGCCTGGATGGCTGTGCCCCTTCCCGTCCCTCGGCCGGCCATCCCAGGACTCAAACATTCCCCAAGGAACTGCGGCACTAAAGCAGCTCTTCCCCCTGGAAAAAATCCCCCCGACTTTGGGAATCACAAGGGATGCTCGCTGTAAGCTGCGGCATTGCCCATGCCTGGCCTCACAGCAACAACTGTTGCCCAAATAGCATTTCCTAAGCCAAATTTCCCCCAAATTTGACGCCTGACGTCCCAGGCACATATATATATATTTTTTTTTTTTCCACTCTGGCCTACATCAGTGAGATCTGTGGTGGCTTTAGGACTTCTGGGCACTGGAAGGCATCAGCTCTCCTGATAGCCCAGTGCCTCCAGCGTGGGGAAAATCTCTCTGCTGAAGTGCAAATGAGCTTCCTGGGGTGTTGCTCGCACATGGGGAAATAGTTTGCAAGAAATTCCCGGTCCTGCTGCCTGCCCCAGGGTGTGTTTTGCATTTTCCCTTGCCAGCCCCTGGTAGGGCTGCGGGGCATCTCGCTTCCTCCCTTCCAGCCTGCTGCAGCCAGCACCGTGAGCGGCTGAAAAACCCATTTTAAGGGGGTTATTAATTCACCCTCCTCCTGCTGGGATCCCCCTCGCCCCAGGGAACTGAGATTTTGCCTTTCCAGGCTGCCCATGAAGTCGTGGAACCAAAACAAAGCCAGAGGTGATGGCATCAGCCCGTGGGTAGCAGGGCTGCAATTAGTCTCCAGCTCAGTGGGCTCCAGAGGGGATGAGGGGATGGAGAGGCTTGACTATACGAAGGCCCTCTAAAGTATCCCAAATTTGCGAGGATTTTTACAAAAGCAACAATTTTTTACTGGGGGGGGTCTCCGTCCGGTGCAGGGAGGCAGGACCAGTGTCGCGGGGGGACGGCGATGCTAACCCCCGCTGCAAAGCTTAACTTGTTTCTCGGTAAAGGAGAGAAATAACTCTCCTAACCGTATCCGATTGCAAACGACGTTTTTGGCTCTCCCCAAATCTCACAGGGGGGATCTGATTAGGATCAGTTGGGTGTTTAAAAACAGGGGCTATGACAACCATTATTTATTAGAAATGACAGTAAAGGCTGTGTACCTTAGATCATTATTTTTATTATACCATCTGTGCAGCTCCATACATTTCCCATTTCTCTATATTACCCACATGGGAGTAATTACACTTTTCTTCCAAGAAATGTGTGTGTAATCTGGTAATCCCCAACCCCCCGCTCTGAAGTCAGGCTGCAAATAGTCCTTTACGCTCTGCTACGGCCGGCGGCCCCGGCCGGGTACGTCCGGGCTGGGCTGGGGCTGCTGGGCACCGCCAGGGCACCGATCCCGGCCGGGGACAGCGAGGGAGGGACCGATCCCCGGATCAGTTGATCTGGGATGGAACTGCAAACTGCCGGGGGATGGGCTGGTCTGGGACTGGGGAGACTGGTCTGGAACTGGAGAGACCGATCTGGGACTGGGGAGACCTATCTGGGTCTGGGGATGGACTAGCCTGGGACTGGGGGCACTGGTCTGGGACTGGGGATGGACTGGTCTGGAGCTGGGGAGACTGGTCTGGGACTGGGGGTGGACTGGTCTGGAGCTGAGGATGGACTGGTCTGGGACTGGGGATGGACTGATCTGGAGCTGGGGAGACAGGTCTGGGACTGAGGAGACCAATCTGGGACTGGGGAGACTGGTCTGGGACTGGACTGGAGAGACCAGTCTGGGACTGGGGATGGACTGGTCTGGGACTGGGAAGACCGATCTGGGACTGGGGAGGGACTGGTCTGGGACTGAGGAGACTGGTCTGGGACTGGGGATGGACTGGGCTGGGGATGGACTGGTTGGGAACTGGGGAGGGACCGATCTGGGAGAGGGGAGACTGGTCTGGGACTGGGGATGGACTGACCTGGGACTGGGGAGACTGGTCTGGGACTGGAGACGGACTGGTTAGGAACTGAGGAGGGACCGATCTGTGAGAGGGGAGACTGGTCTGGGAGTGGGGATGGACTGACCTGGGACTGGGGAGACTGGTCTGGGACTGGAGACGGACTGGTCTGGAACTGGGATGGACTGGTTAGGAACTGAGGAGGGACCGATGTGGGAGAGGGGAGACTGGTCTGGGACTGGAGAGACTGATCTGGGACCTGGGATGGACTGGTCTGGGACTGGGGAGACCAATCTGTGAGAGGGGAGACTGGTCTGGGACTGGGGATGGACTAGTTAGGAACTGGGGAAGGACTGATCTGGGAGTGGGGAGACTGGTCTGGGACTGGGGATGGACTGACCTGGGACTGGGGAGACTGCTCGGGGAGTGGGGCGACTGGTCTGGGACTGGGGATGGACTGGTTAGAAACTGAGGAGGGACCGATCTGGGAGAGGGGAGACTGGTCTGGGAGTGGGGATGGACTGACCTGGGACTGGGGAGACTGGTCTGGGACTGGAGACGGACT
>JAVKLA010000088.1:41104971-41212111 GCA_034782735.1 Sagittarius serpentarius | reverse complement strand
GGGAGCGGGGAGACTGGTGTGGGACTGGGGATGGACTGACCTGGGACTGGGGAGACTGCTCGGGGAGTGGGGCGACTGGTCTGGGAGTGGGGATGGACTGGTTAGGAACTGAGGAGGGACCGATCTGGGAGAGGGGAGACTGGTCGGGGACTGGGGCGGGACTGGTCTAGGGCTGGACAGACGTGGGGGAGGGGCCCGCCCGGTGCTGCAGGCGGAGGGGGCACGGGGCACCGCCCGCCATGCACCGGCCCGGGAGAGACCCCCCCATGGGCGGCCCCGCCCCCGCCGCCTGATTTCTCGGAAAGGCGCGCGCTTCAGAGAAAGTGGCGCCGGCCGCGCGCGCCCCACTGGGCGACTTCCCATTGGACCGCCGGAGACAGAGACGGCTCTCCATTGGGCGGGGCGGGCACGGGGAGGCGGGAGGGGCGGCTACCTATTGGCGGGACCCCGGGGGCGTGGGCGCTGTCGGGCCCGCCCCTCCGCCCAGGACCGCTATAAAAGGCGGAGCGCGGTGGGCGGTGCGGGTTAGCGGCGCGGAGCGGCGCGGAGCGAAGGTATCGGCGTCCCCGTCCCCGGGAATCGGGTTTGTGGGGTGCTGGGGGATGCAGGATTGAACCCAGCCCGGTACGCCCCCCGGCCCCGTGCGTGCGGGGTCGCAAGGACTGAGCCTGCCTGATGCTGAGCGGCGCTGGGGTCGCGGGAGGTGCCGCCGTCGCCTTTGCTCCGGGACAGAGCCCGGGATGGGTGGGTTGGGGAGAGCTTGGTGGTGGCTTGGAGCTGGGATCGGGAAGGAGATGTGGGCTGCGGGGTGCTGGTGCGGTGCTGCCTCTGCCAGCCAGGTTTTTCTGGCTGCTCGTCCCTCCTGGCGTGGGTGCACAGCTTGCTGCGTGGGGAGGACTCCTTGCCTGGCTCTTGTGGCTAGTGGCAGCCTGAAGGGCTTGCCCAGCCTTCTGTGGAGGGGAAACGCAGCTCTGGCCTCTGGTGGTGGTGGGAGCAAGCGTTCTAGAAAATGGGCTGATTTAGAAGAGTCCCGTTTCAGCAACTGTTTATGAGGCTTTTCATCTTGGCATAACCCAGGCGCAAGGTGTTCGGTGCGGGAGCCCGCAGTGAGGCCGTGTGTACCCCCGTCCCTTTGGGGATGGGCTGTGGCATGTGCTTTGGGGCATCCAGCTCCGGAGGGGCCGCTGGGATTCGGAGGTGCACCCTTGGCGTTGTTTTGGTTGGTGGTGTTAGCTATCGCCATCCCTAAAAACGGAAGCTGTGCTGTGGATGGCCGGGGAGGTCTGTGTGTCCTGCTGTGCAGCAGTAAGGCAATGGAGAAGGGACAGAAGTTGGTGGCACGGGGCTGGTGTGAGCCCGTGATAAAGCAGGGACCACCAGGTCTTGGGCTGTGCTGGGAGCATCTGTGTTTTCTCCCCAAAGCCTTCCCATGGGGCAGTAAATAAAAAAAAGAATGAGGAAGAGGCAGTCCTGTAAAATCTGGAGGAGAGCCGTGAGCCCAAAGGATCTGGAGGGCTGATCCTGGCACTGCTGGTCACTTCTGCCAGGCCACCAACTCCTGAAGTCCCTGTGGGTCTTGCCATGCAGGTGATGGGGGATGCCGGGAGGGCTGAGCCTGGCACTTTGCTTCCAGCTGGGTCGAGAAGCTTTTTCCTGGGTCCTCCACGAAGTCAGCCAGTGGTTTTGGCGAAAAATGACTCAAGGTCCCCAGCAAGGGTGCCTTGACTTCATTCACCCAGCTCTATCCTGGCGCTGGTCCCCTGTTTGAGAGGATTGTTTGAGAGGATTGAGAATGTTTTGCAGCCCCCCCATCCCTGCGGTGACCTGGGGTGCTGCCTGGAACCAGTGCCTGCTCCCCAAATAGGCAGTGCCCGGCGAGAGGGGCTGCCATCTCCTCTGGGGCAGACCCTTGTGCCAAGACCAGCCGAGGACAGCACTTGGTTCCTGCAGATGCTAATGGGTGTCTGCATCGGGATGACCTGTCCCAGTGTCACTTGTTCAGGTGACAGCACAGCTGGGTGCTTAATCCCTGTCCATCTGCTTCCTATGTGTCTTATCCCGCAGCAAAAAAAGGAGTAAGCAGAGCACCAAGCCAGCCTGTTCCTGTGAGCAGAGCCCTGATTTTTTTTTTATTCTAAAAGAAGCAGGAGGGGATTTTAATGTACAGAGGTTGGCATGTGGGACCTGCAGAGCTGCGGAGAGCTGCTTGTCTCTGCAGGCAGTGCTGCTACCAGCTCTGCACGTCGCAAACCAGAGCATGGCATGATCCCTTGCACCCCAGTTGTGGTGGGACGGTACTGGGGGAGCTGACGGGGCTTGGACCCTCTTGCTCCATCCAGGATGTGTGACCGCAACGGCGGGAGGCGGCTCCGGCAGTGGCTGATAGAACAGATTGACAGTGAACTGTACCCTGGGCTCATCTGGGAGAATGAGGAGAAAACCATGTTCCGCATCCCATGGAAACATGCCGGGAAGCAGGACTACAACCAGGAGGTGGATGCTTCTATTTTCAAGGTAGGGACAGACGGTTAATGCCTTTTCTCGACAGTTCCTGGGCTCTGTGGTGCTGTTTTTTTCCTTGTTGACAGCCCCGTTGGTGGGAAATGTCTACACTTTCTGTGGGTTTCACATCTCTAACCCTTGCAGGAGACGCTTCAGCCCGCAGTTGGTCTCCCAGGCTCTTTTGGGGGTATTTGTTCCTTTTTGCCAAATGTTGGTACCAGGTTTAGGTTTGTTTTCAGCGTGTTTGAATCCTGCTGTGATGTGAGAACTAGCTGGATGTGTTCCTTTTGACCTGCTCTAAAGTTCTTATCCGGCTATTCTTGATAAAAGACTGGATTTACCAAAAAACCAAAAAGACTTTGCAGGAGGGAAGGAAGTTCTGGATTTCACTGAAGGGGGGGATTTCCAGTTTTGGGGAAAAAATGGAAAATTCCATCCCAAACTGAAAAGGTCAGGCTCTTCCCCAGGAATTCCCTTCCCTCTGTCCCTGCTTCCAAATATCTGTACCTGGTGAGTGAGTTAACTTTCAGGACAGTGAGAGCTGGGTAGTGGCTGGTTCAGGAGCACTGAGTTATGAGGATGACATTGAATTCAGCCATCTGAAAATATATAAATATCTGTATAATAAATATGTATATTTACAAAATAATACATATTTTGCCGTGTCCCTTCAGTGGTCCCATATTGTCCCACCAAAAGCACAAACGATGTTCTGATCTTAAAAAGAAGCCAGCTTTCATTTGTTAGTCAGGAGCTGGAAAATGAGGTTTATTTTGACTTTTAATCGAGGTGTTACCCGGTCATGAGGAACACCACCGCTTCAGCAGCGATTCCTCGCATCTCCAGCAGCTCCTGACCTGTTGGCGCAGAGATGAAGCTGCATATTAGGACCTTGACCTCTGCTTTTTAAAAGCTGGGTGCTGCAGCTCTTCCTGCACCTGGATGCATCACTGGGGCGGGTGGTGCTGCTCTGCACCCAGATACCCTTCCCCACGTGTGGCGGCCGTGCATGCGTCCGCAGTCTAGGAACGAAATGGCAAATACGCATGGGGTGGTTGAGAGGGTGCAAGGGGCAGGGAGAGCAAGATCCAAAATGCTCTCTGCAGCCCCAGCCCCTTTGCCCCTGGCGTTGAGGGAATTTGCAGAGCTCACATGAATGGTTATTTTTTATTTTTGTTGCTTTCTTTTAGGCCTGGGCTGTTTTCAAAGGCAAGTTCAAAGAAGGTGACAAAGCGGAGCCGGCCACATGGAAGACGAGGCTGCGCTGTGCTTTGAACAAGAGCCCGGACTTCGAGGAGGTGACAGACAGGTCCCAGCTGGACATCTCTGAGCCCTACAAGGTCTACAGGATCGTGCCGGAGGAGGAACAGAAATGTGAGTGCCCCGATAAAGGACTGACCGCTGGCGCAGGTCAGTCCTGTCAGTAACCGCAGGCTCGTGCTGCTGACCTACATCTGAGCAGAGCTTCCTGGCCAGACTCTGCTCTTGTGCCGTGACGCTTTGCTTGTCCTGCTTTGCAGAAGATGTCCCCTGTATCACTGTGGTGGCAGGCAGGGGAGGAGGAAGGACAGGCTTTTTTTTTTTTTTTTTCTAAGCCCCTAAACAGCTGCTTAGGAAAGGTAAGCTTCTGTCCCGTAAGGGTGTCGTGGGGCAAATCCAAAAGCCTTTCCCATTTGGGAGGTACCTGAGCCCCAACCCCTTGTCCTCCCAGTGCCTGCCCTGGGTGGATGGCAGGGAGCTGCAATAAATCCCTTCTGCCTCGCCAGCAGTGATTAGAGTAGCAGTAGTTTCACGGAGAGCAGTCGCTGCTGCGATGTCCGGTGTGGCGCAGGTCATGCTAAGTATATCTCTGTTTGTGGTTAGGCGTGTGTGTGCTTTTTCCTTTTTTTGAAAGTAAAAAAAAAAAAAATTATGAAAAAAAAATAAAAATCTCGCTGTCAGGAAATCTGCCTTTAGCATCTTGGTCTCCTCCAGCCATGTTCACACGGGAGGCTTGCTGCCGCTATGCAAATGGCACTGCAGGTTCCCATCGGCAGCACGACTGTGCTCGGGGCGGCTGGCGGAAAAAGGAGAAGCAGCAGCAGCAGCCCTGGTCTCTGGGGTGCTCAGAAAAAAACCCAGCCGCCTTCTCTGCTCTAGCTCTGTCTCTGGCTGAATTTTTGATTTGCCTTGCTGCTGGTCACTGTGCACTGGGGCAATGGGTTGCAAACTGGTTTTTGGTCTTGAAAAGCAGCTCTGGATGGGGCTGTGAGCCCCTCCCAAGGTGCTGTTATGTGGCTCTGCTGTGTTGTGGTTCTCGGTTTCATAACTTTCACGGGGTGAAGTGTTTCTAAAACCCAATGCCGAGCCGAGCCGTGGCTGGGGGGTGTGTGTCCTCACTGCATCCCGGCCTCTCCTTCCAGGCAAAGCGGGCATCGCCAACGGGAGCCTGAATGATGTCTCGGAGATGGACTGCAGTTCCTCTGCAATTGATGACCTCATTAAAGAGGTAAGCCCTCACCGTGGCTGCAGGGCGCCTTGGCCGGAGGTGGACTGATGGTGTTGAGTTGCCCGATAAAGCGTTGCCTTCCTAAAATTCAGTCTGCAAAGCTTTGGGGATCAGCCTGGTGAGCAACGCCGGGTTTCGCAGCTCGTTCATGTGAGCCAGCGCTGGCAGGCGGTTGTGACGAACGGCTCGCTTTCCGGGCAGGCGAGACCTTCGCTGGGGGATGGAGGCTGTTTTGCAGCTCTGTTCCCCTTCTTGATGGTGTCACCTTGGGCTGCTTCTGGTCGGTAGCTCTTGAGGGTGTTACCTGAGTGTGTGGCCTGGAGAATGCCAAACTTGATCTTTCTAACCAAAAAAATTCATTGGTATCCCATTGGCATTGCCGTTCGGACCCTCTCCGAGCGCTGCAGATGTCTCGGTGCAGGGCGGTGGCTGCCCAAGGCATTGAACCTGCTCTGATCTTGGTGTCTGGTCTTGCACAGTCCCCTTGCGTAGACGAATATCTGGGGATCATCAAGAGAAGCCCCTCACCCCTCCAGGAGACCTGCAGAAACTCCCTGATACCTGACTGGTGGGTGCAGCAGCCCAGCCCTGGTAAGTAGCTGACTGTGTGTGGTGTTTAATGGGACTGAGTTTTTTGTGTTCAGGGCAGGAAAAACTTACTATACAGCAATGGATAATGGACAACAGTTGTATTTTACCTTCCTTATTAGGAATGCTTAAAGTACGGATTATGAATACTGTGCTTGGTACCAGGCACCTGACAGTGTGCATTTCGCAAGATTCAATCCACCTGGGAGTATTTGCTGGCATCTCCTGTGTGGGAGCTGGGAAGCCTGATGTGCCTGGGAGAGAAAACTGGGGGGGCTGGTGGAGGGGAGAGGGGGGGAGCGGGCTTTTGGAGCTGGGCGGGCAGGCACAGCTCAGCTGTCTCTCTGCCCACAGTGTTGCCCCTGATGAACGGATACTCCGGCTACGAGCAGCATCATTCAGGTAAGGCAGCTCCCCTGCTCAGCTCTGGACTGTGGCCAGCAAATGCCTTTCTGGGGCTCAGCTTTGTGTGTGTGGTGGCAGAAGGCAGCTCTGACTTTGCTCCCCACCTTGGGGGAAGCTTTGCTCTGGCTTTGGGAGATCCCGTGTCCTGCTGAGCATCCACAGGGTTTGCACGCTGAGCGGGGATGCATCCTGCCTGTTGTCCTGTGGCTGCGGGCCTGGCAAGGGGGGCTGCCCTGGGATGCTGGGGTCAGTTGTGCCTTTAGTGTGGGGAAATCTGCGCATAGCAAGGGAAGTGTGGAGCGAAGGCAGGAGGAAGGGGTTCAGTATCGGGAGCTCTCGCTTGCTGATCAGCACTGCTACCAGGCTGGGTGCTGGAGATGTCCCCTAGCAAGTAGGAGGTCTCCTCCATCAACTGAGACTTGCTCTCAGGAAATGTTGCTCCTCTCACGGAGTCTAGGCATTGCAGTGAAGAGCAGGCAGGGTTTATCTTCTGCTGATGTGTGGTGTATGTGCCCGTCCCCTCCCAGGTTACTCCCAGATGGTGATCAGCTTCTACTATGGTGGGAGGCTGGTGGGTCACATCACCACCTCGTGCACCGAGGGCTGCCGGATCTCGCTCAGCCAGCCCTCCAGCCACGGCGAGAAGCTGTACGCCCCAGATGCCCTGGAGCACGTGCGGTTCCCCTCGGCCGATGCCATCCAGAATGACCGCCAGAAGCAGATCACTAGGAAGCTCTTTGGGCACCTGGAGAGGGGTGTCCTGCTGCACAGCAACAAGCAGGGCATCTTCATCAAGAGGCTGTGCCAGGGCAGGGTCTTCTGGAGCGGGAACACCATGGTCTTCAAAGACAGGCCCAACAAACTGGACCGGGATGAGGTGGTGAAGATATTTGACACCAACGTGTTCTTCAGAGGTTTGTAGGAGCATTCCTCTCTTTCTTTTCATCTCCTTGGTGGGGCTGAAAGGGTGGAGCCTTTGGCCTTGGAGCACTTTGGGTAACCCATCAGTGACGGACAGTGGTTACTCCAAGTGCTGTGGATGAGTGGCTGATGCTACCAGATCTAGGAGGGAATAACCTGGTGTCTTGTGTCACTAGCCAACTCCTGGCCGGACGCTTTGCACAGCAAAGCTGGCTTCTCTTGAGCCCGCAGCTTTCTTCCATGGCAGGGTGCTTGGTCCTGAAGCTGTGTAGCAAAGGCTGGCAGCTTGCGGCAGGCAGCCTCCGACGGTGCCCCTCTCCTTGCAGAGCTGCAGCAGTATTACAACAACCAGGGCCGCTTCCCGGACAGCAGGGTCACGCTGTGCTTCGGAGAGGAGTTCCCAGATGCAGTGCCGCTGCGGTGTAAGCTCATCCTTGTCCAGGTATGGAGGGCTGCCCTTTGGAGCTCTGCTGCTGAATTTCCCACCTTGTCTGGACTGTGTTGCCCCCCTTCCCCCCACGAGCAGGGCTCTAGCTTCAACCCCTGGAGCCACAGGTCATTTAGGTGCCCGAATTGGTCGGGTGGCAGGTGTGGCATGAGTATTGGCTTATCCGCAGCCTCCTAAGAGGTGCTTGGGCTGCTGCTGATCAGAGACTCCTTGGTCTGGGTAGATCACGTTAGCAAACGAAGCTCCCAAATGGCAAAACGTTTTCTAAATGGCTAGGAAATCCGTTTTCTTCCTCCTGTCCCAGTGCCGAGAGGCAGGAACCTCTCCTCTCTCCTGTGGGAAAGAGGGGAATAAATCCCTGGAATGGTTAAGGGACAGCCTCAAGTCGAACAGCCAACAGATGTGGTGAGCATCCATGGTGGACAGCAGCGGGGTTGGGAAGCCTTCGGGAGGGTGGAAGAGGCATGTGGAGGAGGGGATGGGATGAGAGGTGCAGTCACCGTGGCTCTGGCCAGCAACTTCTCGTGGAGAAGCTAAAGCAGCTCTGGGATCTCAAAGCCTTGGGGCAATGTGTTAGGGTGTTTCTGGAGCCTGCACCCACTGTGGGACCTCCTTGGGCCAGGAAGGCTGTGGCAGCAGGGATGTAGCATGGAGGGTGTTGCATCCGCCCTTGAGCAAGCAGAGACCCACCAAGTCTGTCAGGTCCTGGAGGGGATTTTCCAAGTTCAGAGGCTGGTCCTGTGCCTCCCTGTGCAACTTTCTGACCTGGTCACCTCTTCTTGCCTTGGGTGGCTGCAGCAGAGGATGGCTCTGCATGTGCTGGGACGTCCCCCAGCCTGTCCCCAACCTCCCTATAGCTCTGCTGGGAGAGGAGCTCTTGTGACTGCTCCTTTTGTCCTAGAAGTGCTTGTGCCAAGGTGGCTTGCGGAGTTGGAGCTGTTGGCCTGGCTGGCCTTGGCCACCCGGGTCTGTTTGGCACGACTGCTCTGCTATGTCTTTCCCACCCCATACCCTGCTGCCTGGGCTGGAGGGGGTGGATGGCAGTAGTGGGAGATGCCCGAAGACGTTCCTCTTCCTTCAGCGTCTTCATGACTTTTCTTTTTGTGTAGGTGGAGCAGCTGTGTGTCAGGCAGGTGGTGGAGGAGGCTGGGAAGACCTGCAGCAGCAGCCCCATGCTCCCCATAGCTGATGAGACACAGCATGACCAAGTGTACAGGATCTTCCAGGACATCTGTGGGACGCACCCGCGGCCGCTCTTCAGAGAAAACCAACAGATCGCTGTCTGAGCCCCCTGCTCCGCAGGCATAGCGTGGTGGTTTGGGTTGATCGAGACCCAGTTTGGTCCCATTAGTGCCTAAATTCCCTTTTTGGAAAGTTGGTTCTTGTTCTTTGCTGTTTCCAGTCCGGAGGCTGTATAAATACAGCAGTAAAAATTGCTATGAGAAAGTAGGTTGGATGCTCAGTGTCTGTCCTGCAGACACTTTACTGATAAAAATGACTTTTGTACCAAGCAGAGTAGTCCATGTACTGGTGTCTATAGCTAATGGCAGGGGGAGGAGGGAGCATCTGAGCTGCGCAGGAAGGTTGGGGCTGGGGGTGTTTTGTGTTGCCTTTGCTAATGGCCAGCCAAGCAGAACCGAAAAGCAACAGCTATAACAACCTGCCCCAGTGGTCTGCAACTTGGACCTTGCTCAGAAGAGCAATTTGGTAGGAGGTGACTCTTGGAGAAACCTTAAAAATGCTCAAATGTAGGAAATTCTTTCCAGAAATCAGTTGTGGTTTTTTTTTTTTTTTTTTTTTTTGCCTCCCCCCAAGGAGTCCTGCTGATGGAGGGATAGGGTATGCCTTCCAAGGAGAACCTTCTCAAATTCCTCTTTATTTTTGCTGTGAGGTTTATATGTTTATTTGTAATACCGAAGTATTTTGAAATTTGGAAACCAATGCAGAGGTTATATATGTAAATGTTGACTATAAGAACTTAGGAATCTTAATTTTTCCTAACCAGAGACAGAGTTTATATAAATATATAATATCTTTAATTTTAAAGATTGCAGCGTAGTGTGACTAGTTTGGCTTCACCCTCCCAAACGCATGTGTTGGTCTCTCCCAAGCGTGACCAGGCAGTGGCATCCATGTGTAAATCCTCATTAACACGCTTTGTGTGTGCACCCAGCACTGGGGAGCTGCTTGGGCACGGGGCTTGTGCCTTGCAGCTGACACGAACCAGGACTGTACATGTGTGCTACTAAGCTGCCTATTTATTTTATGCCTGAGGTTTATTAAAATTTTTTTTTATTTTTTTTAATCTTCCTGCAATTAAAGTGCTATATTTTGTATTTCCCTTGCAATGTGGTTTTTGGTTGTGATGAGTGGGGTGTTGCATCTCTGTGGGGTGGGGGAAGAGCCTGGTATCTCTGACTTGCTCCTGCCCTGGTCTTCACTGCGGTGATGTCTGTGTTAAGCCTCTGCTGTTGCCTCCCTCCTGCTCCGTAGCTGCCCGCCTTCATCTCTGGGGCAGGAGAGGCACGAGCCAAAATGCTGGAATGCGATGGAGGGAGGAAAAGGGTATCACTCGTTGGGCCTTGATTCAAGGGAGCGTGAAGATGGGTCCCTGCCCATCTACCACAACGCTGATATGTGGGCTCTGATGCTCCAAGGTCACGGCGCGGGGGGCAGTTATTTATGGTCCCACTCAAAGATAAGAGGGTAGTCCCTTCCTCCTCCGTTGCCTGGGGGAGCCATTCCCTACCCTATTCTCCAGCCACCTTTCTCATGGGGCATGGTTAGCGGAGGTGGGGGGTGTTTGGGGAGAACCAAGGGCAAAAAAGGAGCACTGGCCTTGGTCGAACAACAAAGTCAATGTTGCAGCAGGGCAGACTGAGCATCTGCATCCTTACCTGACTTCACTTCAAGCCTGCGTTTGGGGCAGCATCTCAAGAGGTTCTGGAAGGGTGCGAAGAGCGTGTTTGATCAGTTGACAGCCGCCATCAGCTCCTTCCCCACAGCAAGCTCTGCCGTGGGCTCTGGCTCAGCCCTGCCGAGGGCTGCAGGCAGGGGAGCACCAGCCTTCCTGGGGTGACCCTGGTACCCGAGCTACTGGGGGATGTAGGCATGTGGGAAGGGGATGTGCCTGGAGGCTGAGTCTCCTTAGGAGATGATGAGGAGGTAGATGCAAAGCTGTCCTCCCTGCTTGGCTATCAAAGCAGGTGTCCTCATTTTGGCTGGAATAATTATATTGGGTCTGGCCCCCCTGCTACCAAAACCTTGCCATGTAAACCCATTACAATAATGTTAATTTTCTTCTTAGTAGCTAGTATAGTGCTGCGTTTTGGATTTCGGATGAGAATAACGTTGATAACACACTGGTGTGTATCAGCTGCTGCTAAGCCGTGTTTATACGAAGTCAAGGACTTTTCAGTGTTTCGTACTGCCCTGCCAGTGGAGGCTGGGAGTGCACAAGAAGCGGGGAGGGGACAGAGCCAGGACAGCTGACCCAAAGGGGGATTCCACACCATATTATGTCATGCCCAGTATATAAACTGGGGGGAGCTGGTTGGGGGGCACTGCGGCTCTGGGATCAGCTGGGCATCCATCAGCAGGCGGTGAGCAATTGTATTGTGCATCACTTGTGTATTCTGTTATTATTATTTCCCTTCCTTTTCTGTCCTGTTAAACTGTCTTTATCTTCACCTACAAGTTTTACTTTTGTTTTTTCCCTGATTCTCTCCCCCATCCCACTGAGGGGGGCGGGGGGAGTGAGCGAGCAGCAGTTGCGTGGTGCTTAATTGCCCGCTGGGGTTAAACCACGGCCCCTGATCAGCCCTTTTCTTGCTGCTCTGCCTTTATTAATGACGGAGGCCTCTCCAAGCATGAGTGCGTGGTCAGGGCACAACTAAGACCTGAGGACCCTGAGCCGGGGTGGGTTGACTTTGACTGCAGCTCGTCTCTGTGCCAAGAGGTTGTTCTGACGGCAGGATTCCTAGCTGTTTTGGGGTGAGCATCTCAGCCTTCCCAGTGAGGCCTCCCTAAAATAATTAAGCGTTCAGCTGCCATGGGACTTGAAGCTGACCCCACTGCATCCCTCCAGGGTAAGCAGTAGGTGCACAGTGGACAACACACAACTTAGAGCACTTAAAAAGTGCTCTGAGACGGGAGACCGAGCTGAAGCTTTGTGGTCATACATTAGGATTAAGGGAGGCCCTGCATCCCAAGCAAGCTATTTGTGTATGCTATGAGCACCCCACTCTGTGGCTAAGTCGTTCTCCATGCCCCAGCCGTGTTGGCGGGATGCTCATAGTCCTGCCTCGTGCATGTCCCTTGCAGGTTTTGCGGCACGTGGCTTCGGTGCTTGTGAGCGGAGACGGCTGCAGACCGAGATTTTTGAGGATGCGCCAGGATCCGAAGGGCAATGAAGTCCCCAACTCCTGTAAGCTCTTACGGGACGCTTGGTCACAGGGGTGGGGATTGCACCTTGTAGGTGCACGGTCAGCATTCGTTCCCAGCCTTTCCCTGCTCCTCCTGAGGGCCACTGCGGTGTCCCCCGCGGGGTTTAACCCTGTCCTTTGTGCTCCCTCAGAGCACGAGGAAGACTCACCTCCCTGTGGGTGAGGTGCCTGGCGGGGCCGGGGCGGGGGGGAGGTGGGAGCAAGGCACCCACTGCGGTTTGCGCTGGAACAACACGTGCCCACTTGTGAAACACACGATGGGCTGCAGGCTGGGACACCATAAACACCGCTTGCGGTTTCCCCAGATGTCCTGGTGCAAGTCCTTCCTCAGAAACCACCATCTTGCGCTCGCCTGGAGCCACCTGCTACGTATTCAGGGCTCTTTCAATTTCCACCCCAAGACCGCGGAAGAGCGGTGGGGAGCAGAGGTACCTTTTGTTGGACCCGGCTGCACTGTTTATTTTTAGTGTTACCATCACGCCTCAGAGCCCAGAGCTCGGTTTGGGACTGTGCTGTGCCTTGCTCCATAACACCAGCAGCACGGCTCCCATTCCTAATGGCTCTCAAGCCACATCCGAGAGGGGACAACTGGTAGGTGTGGAGGGACTGGGAATGAAACCACGGGACAGGGTCTTATGGCAGAGGTGGGATGCATGACTGCGGGCAGGGGTCCCCTTTTTGCTCAGGTCTCAGGTGGAACTCACAGTAGTGTTGGGTTCGTGCCTAATGCCTGGCCCAGGCTGGACTTCCCCATCCCGAAATCCAACACGAGAGAAGCCTCCGAGGCTGATGCTGACTCACGGACAAAGGACCAGCGGATGGGAGCAGGTTTTGAGGTAACTGTGCCAGACAGCACTAGGGGATGCTCTGGCCCAGACTTGCGGTGGCCCTTGTAAAAGCCGGGAGGAATTTCTGCACGTCTCACGCTTTTTCCCCAAACCTCTTGGCCAGGCAGGCAGGGTGCTGCCGTCCCCATCACCCTGGCTGGGGAGCTGGTGCTGGCGGTGTCTGGGAGTGCTCCGAACCGGAGGCATCCCCAGCACCCGTCCCTGCACCTTGCCTGATCCCTGGCAGCTCCGGGGAGCTGCTCGGTGCAGCTGCGCTGCATCTTAGTGGTTTTGGGTGACCGGAGACTCAAATACTTTCGTTGGTTTCTGTTCACTTGGGTTCTTCTCTATGGCCTCACTGAAGTGAAACCTCGGTGCCTGGTGTCGGCTCTTCTTTGTCAATGGCTCATCTGTTGGCAAGCCTGAACGGTGGCCCACGTCTTCAGCTGAGGGTCCCATCCCCAAATCCTGGAGATGCAGTACCCACTGCATATAGCTTCTGTGGCACAGGCTGCATCCTCTCCACTGAATGATCCTCACCGGTGTAGCAGGATCATGGGTGGGTAGCACGAAAGAGAAGCTCCAAGGCTGTCTCATCCCCAAAATGCTTGCTGCTTGTCCAAATGTGATTTCCTACACCTTGAGCATGTCTTTGGGTTGGAGCAGGAATGCCATCAAACTCCCACCTGATGTGGAAATACTTCCTTGCTTCCCGGGAAGGCCAGCCCAGGTACCAGGTCCTGCTGCTGCTGTGGGGGGCTGCAGTCCCTGCGGACACGGGAAGGTACTTTTTGGGAGAGGCCCACGCTAAGCTCCTGCCTTCAGGAGCAGAAAGGCAGAGTGAAAATTTCACATGGGAAGGAGAGAGGAGCTTGGTTTCCATGGAGGAAGACTGACCTTTCCCTGCAGGAGATACATGGTGCTCCTCAAGCGTGTTTAGGAAGGAGCGATGTGCTTACCCAATCCTCCTGTCAGCCAGCAGAGAAGGGTGGAGCAGAGCAGACAATGTGGGGGAATTTTCTATCCACCCCTTCTCTAAGGTCTTCCAACATAAAGACCTCTACTCTATGGTGTACACTGGAATACTTTCATTTCTGGCTGCTGCAAAGGACTCGATAATCACTGCAGCCCCCGCCTCATGCTTTGCTCACTGACTTGGGGTGTTATTTGGGTTCAAAGCCAGCCTTACTCCTGAGATTTGTCATGGCTGGAAGGCAGTTGTGCCACCGGGGAAACAATTTCCTTGGGAGAAAATGAGCCTGGTTATACCCTGCAGCGTTATCAGTCTTGTTCCTTAATGCCCTTCAGTAGTTTCCCATGACGTGCCCTTCAACAGACGCAAAAAGGAACCACGGCATGTGGCTTTAGGAGCAGAATTCAGTCTCTGCAAGGACAACCAGCTTCTACCCATCCCTCCTGCACGCTTGAAATACAGTGTGAGGAGTTACCTGGTGACAAGTCTCCTGCATGGGGAACAGGCTTGCTGGACTGGGGAGAAGGAAGGTGAGCTAAAGGTCCTGAGATTTAGCCCACCTCATCCTGGAGAAAGAGGAAAATCTCTGCAGCCATCTCCATCCGGGCTCTGGAGGCCACGTGCTCTGCGCAGAGAGACGACCACAATTCAATCGCGGGTCCCAGCTCACAGTTGAACTGCTCAGGAATACAACGTAAACCAGCTACAGCTGCTTCCTCCGACCTGCTGCTGCTTGGCGTGGGCCCCCACCGGCCCCTATAGGCGTTAGAAAAGAAACAGTCACTTTTTATTTCTAGACACCAGGGTTTCCAACTGGTTTGATTGCTCAATGCCCCGTTTCAGCACAGCAGCCTGTCCACGACGAGCATCTCTGGGCTCTTCCTGCGAGCGTGTTGTAATATGGGAAGCACCCTCCTTTGCAGGGTCACCAGCGGCAGGACACCTCGTCCCTGCCCTCCGGAAGGCAGGATTGCTGGACGGGGGCTTGTACCTCCCTCTCCAAGGGGTTTGTACCCCCTTGGGTGATCTTACTGCCAAGGACACCTCAGTGATGCCTTGTGAAGGAAGCCTGGCAGGACAACCCACCTAGAGTGGTCCTTGGTGGGACTCAGAGGACTTGCATCTTTGGGTGGCTGCTCAGTGCTCGGACTGGCATTGTGTGACACTCCCAGTTCACGCTTGCTTTGGATGGTCACCCTAAGTGGCTGGTGGGCCTTGGTTCGTGTGTCAAACCACTGCTCTCATAAAGTCAGACCTGGGAGGGGAGGGATGGTCCGAAGGGACCTCGTCAGCTCTGGGCATCTCGGCTCTGTCAGGGCTGCCGAGAAGAAGGGAGACGAGGCGGTGGGAAGAGCCGAGGGTGAGGAGGCTGGAGTTGCAGGGTCTGAGCCTGGGGAGGCAGCCAGCCTGCCGATTTCCTCAAGCTGGACTTGGCTGCAGAAAGGTCTCACGCAGAGGAAAGGAGATCCCAAACTCCAGCAAGTGTGACAGCCGCTTATTTTTCTGAATCCATTTTTGACAGATGACCTCTTCCTCCTGCGAGTCTTTGCCGTAACGCCAGACACAAGGTCATGAAAACAGGCTCCACCCAACCCACAGCTGCAAAAATACACAGGGACGGGATGAAATACGACGATACTTGTTTTGTTTTGTCAGACCTTTGCATTTATTATGAGACTAAGTCTGTGAAACCAAGGTCCAGGCTGAAATCCCCTCCCTTCCCCCCGAGTTTGCATGAGCCTAGATGTTGTGTCCTGCTCTGAGCCTATTTTTAGTGCATGCGATTTGCTTGCAGTAACGCAAACACCCTGATGCATCAAAGTGGCTGGAGCCATAAAATACAGTCAGCTTTTTGTGTGAGTCACAACCCACCCAGATACCAGGTATCCTGGGCCTGTGTTGCTCTTTGGAAGAGTAACGTGGAAGAACTTCAATTCAGTCCTAAAATGCTCGTGAAAATGGGAAGAAACAAAAGGGCATTTCAGGCTGTTGCACAAAGAGATCTTTGTAAGGTGGTAATTAAAAAACACACTCCAAGCTGGAGAAACGTTCCTTTTCCTTCTTTTTTCCCCCCAGTGCGTGAGAGTAGCCGTGTGTTCGGAATTGCTGCTCCAGCTCTCGCTGAGAGAATAATTCACGTGGCTTAAGTAAAGCTTCCTTACTTCTGCTGGATGTTTTCCAGGGAAAGGCTGGCAACCCCAAATGGTAACATAATTTTGAATTTTGGAGCAAGTTGGCTGTGGATTTCAGTAATATCGATCGCCAGCGTGCTACGGTTCCTGTTTCTTCTTCTGACGGGCTCCAAAGGGAGTTTTGCCCCAGTTCATCCCCTGCACCTCCACTGCGATGAGCCAGGAAAAAAGGTGCTGGAGGACGGTGCATGGGTGTGGGAGCTGCTGCCGTGAATCCTGCACTGCTTTCACGTATCTGCTGTTTTCTGCTGCGACTCTGGGTATCGCTGAGCCAAACTGTGAGCTTAGCTGCCTTTAAGAAAAAAAAACGTAGCCTGTATCTGGTGACTCGAGGCTGAGGGAGAGCAGATGGCACCGACAGTCTCCGTTGCACTGGAAAGCAAAGCGTGTGGACGGGACTCCTCCTGTTCGCCCTCGCCCACAAGCTGAGTGCCGCGGGAGGCAGCTGTGCCATGCAGATGCTTGCAGGGCTGTTGTATTTGGACAGGGAGAGGTGTGCGGAGCAATTCCTATCACCCAGCTGGAGGGTGAGGCCAGTGATGGCCCTTAAACAGCAGTCGCCGGGCAGCCTCCAGCTGATCTGAACGTGATCAGGCTGCGATCGGGAATTGCGCCTACCTCTGAGCTGGGTGCTGAGCTCCAGCTCAGGAACTGGAGTTGTAATTCAGTGACGATCCGTTTGCTCACTGGGGCCATAAAGGAAACACACATTTCCTTGACATCAGATGCCTTGATGCACCGGAGCCGGGTCTCCATCCATGCCACGCTGCAGCGGCCGTGTCCAGGGGCCACCAAACTTCGCCTGGGTCTCTCCATGCCAGCAAAGTCACCTCCACTGGTTAATCCAAGGACGCCCTTCTCCTCATTCAGCCCTGGTCTCCTCCCACACCAAGCAGCCCCCTTCCCTAGCCTTGCACCTTAGGACAGTGCCGTGCAAATCCACCCTGGGACCCGAAACTTCTTGAGGCTCCCGGTGAGGTTCCTACCAAAACCAGCGTTTCCCCATTTTTTTTTGCACAGCGATGGCAGAGCGGGTCCCCATCAGCCGGGCGCTGCAGCTCCCGGGGGAGGCATGGGGTGGGGGGACCGAGGTATGTGGAAGCAGCACGGTGGTTCGAAACAAGTGATTCCCTTGTCTGGATCTTTCTGTTCTGTATTTCTCTTGAGAAGTAACCACTTCTCCCCGAGATAAATCTGGCTCATGGACAAGTCTGCAGGGCGCAAAAGGCAGTGCGTCTGCAGGTTGGTCTTCCCAGCGAGCACGGCTAGAAAATAGAGAGAGGGATCAGTCTAGGGAATGCTTTTACACCTCTGCCCCAGAAAAAAATAGTCTGTTTTTATTTTGGAGGAGGGTCTGGATACCTCTTTTGTAAAAATCCTGAATATTTAGAATTTGCCGGTTTGCTTTGCTGCTGCTACCCACATTCCTGCTCGGGGTTTTTCTCCTAAATGCTCACCACCACTGCGACCTGCCGTCCTTCCCCGGGGTGCCGCTGAGGCCTGGAGGAGACGCGCTCCACGAAGGGGTGGGCAAAGCTCTGTCTGCCGGGTCAGCGAGTTTTCAGGCAGGGAAGGGAAGGGGTGACTGGATCGCACTTCACGCAAGGAAAAGGCAATGGAAAAATGTTTCCTCGTGGTGCCGCCAGCAAAGGCAAGGAGAGCCTGGAGGGAAGAGCCTCATGGTTGGGAAGCTGGGGAAGGTGGGCTGTGGTGTTCACCACCAAGCAGAAGATCAAAAAGGTGGGAGAAAGTGAGGGATGAGGATGGATGGAGGGAAAGATGCATTACTGATGCGGCCAAGAAGGAGCTGGTGGAAGGAAGTCAACAGAGAAGGGTGAACATCTGCTGTACCAAGGCCTCAAATGTCCGCCCAGCCCAGGTCCTACACCCAACATCAGTCAACAGACCTCTGGGTGAGGAAGGAGCAAGCCTAGCAGATGAATCTTGCTGTGCTGAACCCCAAAACCAGTGGCTGAGGGACACCCTGGAGCACAGGCTGTGCCTGCAATGTGGTGGGTCATAGCCCCCAGCAGTTCTTCTCCATGGACGTCTTTAATGCCCTCAACCTGCTCATGACTGTAGTGGCCAGCCCCTATGAAGTGGTGGCCAAGGGGTGGACTATGTGGAGGGGGGAGGGGAGAGGAGAAGAGGTTATCCCTGTCGGGCGGGATGCAGCACCGGTCGCTCCTGGAAAAGCGGGAATGTCCTGGGTTCCTCCTGACGAGCCCGAGAGCATCTCTGGCGCACGGTGCTGCCTCGGTTCCTCTTCCCTGGCCGCAGCAAGCGACAGCGCTGAGTCTCCTTTCGCGGGGCTGAGATGAGGCAGGAGGCCAGCGTCAGGCCAAGCACGAGGGGGAAAATGAACCTGTTGTGCCCAGCCTGTATGGCTCTGCCCTCGGGGTGGATGTGGGAAACTCTTGGTCTTTACAAGAGACTGGAAATTCTGGTATAATTATAGCCTCGCCGTGGGTTGTGAGAAACCAAGGGGCTTTACAGGTTGCTGTGCCGGGCAGTCAAAGTCACGGTATGCAACTCCCCCAGGAGAAACATCGAGCCCCAGCTGAGCCGTGCTGTGGAGCGGGGCAGGATCGGTGCGAGCCCTCCGGGACTGCTATCAGCCACCCCCTGGAGCCCCCCCTTCCTCTGGCTGTGCAGCCTTCCTTCCCGGGGGCTGTGTCCTCTGATGAAATCTATAGTGGTGATGGCTCAGGGGAAATTGGTTTTCAAGGAGGGCAATGGTTTGGGGTGTTTAGAAAAAGCACTGGAAGATGTGCTCCAGGGCGGTTGTGAACGGAGGAGCCCACCTTCTTAATTTTCCCCCTATCATCAGCCTTGCTGGCTGAAGCTTCTTCTCACCCCGAGGATGAGCCACAGAGCCAAGAGATGTCATTGCAGGAGGGTTTTGAGTAGCAGGCAGGCAGGCAGGCGTTCGTCTGGGCTGGTTTGCTAGCGTCCATCCTAGCTCGGAGCTCTTACTGCCCTGAGTCTGAAACCGCATTTCCATATCGGGGTCTAACGCTGCAGGTTTGCAGCCCTCGGCGTGAAAGCAGGAGCGTGAAAGCAAAACCTTACCTTCGTTTCGCCTTGTTCAGAAATTATTTCATATTTCTAGTAAGGTGACAACGTCAGTTAGGGCTGCTGGAGGAAAAAGGGTTGCTGTATTCGTCGTGGCATGGGCTGCCGTGTCTTTTCTGGTCCCCCCTCCTAACTTTGGCTCTCGAGTAGTTTAAACACTTAAGCACGATAGTGGAAAACTGAGGTTTTCACCCTAATTTTTATGAAACTGATATAGTTTATAGCAGCCTATTTCTAAAGTGAGAAATGACAGAAGCGCTAGAATTGATGACTGCAGCCTACGGAGCATTTTTGCACAGCAGCATCAACCCCAAGTGTAGGAGCGACGCAAGCCTTGCCTGCCCGTGAAGGTTTATTTGCCAAAGGCTGAATCATCCGGGGCCACTCGTGCCGGTTATCGCCATTGCACCACCATGATTCATTCATCTCCAAACAACCAGGAGTCATTTAGCAGGAGCTGATGCATCATGACCTGCTCCTTGAGATATCGTGTGCCTTATCATCCCTGGAGGACGATCGGCGGAGGTAAGGCTGGGAATGAGCCTGGTGAATTTAATAATTCACTCTCGATTTGCGCGGCCGTCACTGATGGATGCCGAGGTCTTGCCAGAGAGGTGAGCTGACATTCAGGGCAGGGCCAGATCTTAAAACAGGAGGACGGGAATGAATCGTAACATTTGTTTTCTCTTTTATTGGCACGCTGTAAGTGTTCACTTGCAGCCTGAGCCATCAGCCGGGCACGACGTGGTGATCCTGGCTTTCCGGGAATTGTGCCCGTGGTGGCCTGTGGACCCGCTGCTCTACCCTTCACCCCAGTCTGAGCTGACTTTAGCACACCTCCGTTTTTTCTTGAGATAAGAAATATTTGTAGGTTGATAGTATCTCTCCTGTTCCTTTCTTTTCTGCAGTTTTAGCCACTTCATTATTTTTTGGGGCCAGAAGAGGAGGCTGGGGGGGGGTCAGAGCTGCTTTCGGTCGGCCCCGCTGCCCTGTGTGTTCAACCAGCTTTTCTCGGGGTGGATTTGGGACAGACCCAGTTCTCCCCAAAACCAGCATCTTTCCATCACACACTTTGGCTTCCGAGGCCGCAGGTGCGGCTATTTCAGCTGGCTCCAAAATAGCCCCACTGCCTACGAAAGATGAGCGCTTCAGCTTTGAAAATCCACAAAGCTGCAAAAAAAAAAAAATCCCCAGCCCCTTCCCCCTGACGCCGAGAGCTGCTCTCAGTTTTATACGCTGGCAAAACCTGGAGTTTCACTGAAACGAGCTGCGAAAATGCCTCGCTGTCCTGTAACCCTTGCCCTTCTCGCAGCTATTTATCGTGTGCTTTTGTTACAGCCTCCTCCTGTATCTTGACTTAAAGAGGGATCCTGGCTTACGACCAAGTTTTGGAAAGCAGATAGATGAAACTTAAACAAACGAGCTCTGGTGCACAAAGACCGTGCGCACAGAAAAGCAAAATTCACTAAATAAATATTTATTCTGCTCAGCTGAGCTCTCGTCCTGCTCCCTAAAGAGGCAAGGAGGACTTTTCCTGCCGGCATGAGCCACATCCCTGGGATGAGATCCATTCCCTCCGATAACAAACCGAGCCTTGGGTCTGAATTTCGACTTTGGCCTCTGCTGGGAATTAATTAATTTGCATGGCGAGATTTCAGCTCTTTGGTTTCCCGCCGCAAGATGCTGAGCCCGGGAGTGCCCCTGCTCTAAAAATCAGAATTTCCTCCCGAAAATTCTGGCAGAAAAAGTGACTTGATGAGACCTGGTGACTGACAGTGATGGCGTTCTCGGGGTTCATTTACATCTCGTCAAGCGTGGAGTTGGGCGTGAGCTGCTTTCCTGTCAATGCCTGGCTCGACCCGAACACCCCCCGCCCCGTTTCCTTCGTCTTTCTCAGGGCTGGCAGTGAGACCTTGGAGGGCAAGAAGCCCTGCGAGCTGTCAAGCCTCTTTTCCTCATGGGTGGATTCACTGGTGTCTAGTAATGGGGCTGAGCATGTGCTTCGACCTCTCCTTCATCACCCCTATTGTTATATTTGCTATTTGCAGGGGGTTTGCAGGAACTGAGCATTTTTGAGGCTGCTAAAATCAGGTGGAGCTGGGGCACGGAGGCAGATGCCATCGTATGCACCCCCTGCCTTAGGAAACGGGGCTGCAAACCCCCAGGGCTCACTGCGCGGGCAACCGCTCCTCTCCCTTTCCCCAGGCTGTCGCCCAGCCCGACGCCGATCCTTGCAGCTTGTACCTGTCCCGCCGTCGCTTCAGGCTGCTGAGCCACCACGGGCTTCGCGAAGCCTCTGGTGCTGCGGGCGGCGTGACGGCGAGGAAGCACCTGCAAGCCCTCTGCTCAGGAAGCTGACAGTGTCCCGTGGCCCCGGTGTGTGCCAGGCTGTCCCCTGCCCTGGGGACCCCCGCCTTGCTTGCTCAGCCCTGCACGCTGCCTGGAGATCTCCCTTTTCCTGGGAGGCTGCCTGGTTTTGGGGCACCTCCAGCAGCAGCTCACCCTCTCCTTGGTGGTGACCTCAAAAGGCTTTAACAGCGATCAAGTGTTCGATGGCCACTGCCAATTGATAAAGGCATCCCCGGGACACGCAGGGGCTCTGGGAACCTCTCCAGGACTGGCCGGATAAATTGTCCCCGCTCAGTTGGGTTGGTGCAACGCGTCGGCCGTGCAAAGCTGCACCCGTCGTGGTGTCCCGCTGCTCAACTCCCAGGGGAGTGAGAGAAGCTCAGGGAAGAGAGAGGTCAGCCTGGGCATGGGGGTTGCAATGCACCGGCTTGCTGCAAATCTCCTTAGCGGGCGGCTCTGTGGGTCCCCGGTTTCGAGAGAGCGTTGTAGCTCGCTCCGTGGCATTGCGTGCAGCGGGGACGCCTGCAAAAGGGTTGCATTACACCCCGAGCAGGCTGGTCGCTTAACGCTGCTGGGATTAGGGCTGCTTTTTTGTCATCGCCTCTCCTCCACCGAGGGCTGGATTGCTCAGAACCGGCAAAAATGTAGCTGGAGAGGCAACAGAGTGTTCGCAGCCTCATCTGTCCGTCTGCATGCATAGCACCCCTGTTTGCATGGATGAGATGGGAGGCAAGGGGAGGTATTAGAAAGGGAAACTGGCTATCGGCTCCGGGATATACCCTCCCATCGGATGCGGGCTGAGAGTGATCAAAGGGTTCATGCGTCTCTGTCCATTTGAAATTCAGAATAAAAAGCAAAGACAACTTTCTGCTCTGATTTCTCTTCAGTTCCGCAATTTTCAAGCTCTGCCCATCCCCAACAAAACTCAAAAAGGCAGTTTGCCCAAACATCGATCTTTGGGCCTGAAGGAAATAAAAGCTCTCTGATGGAGGGGAGCTAGTATTCCAGCTGTGATGCTGCTTGCTGGGAGCGTGGATTCCCTTGGCCTGACCCTGGGATGGCGCAGGCAGCCGTGCCCCACGCTTCTGCAGCCCCGACCTGCTGGGCACGGGTGCGGGAGATGAGCTTGGGGACAGCAGGACCCATCTATGCGCTTAATAGACTTAGCAGTTAATGAAGGAGCTTCCCTTGCATCCCACACTTCGCTTATTCAATAAATACTGCACCAGACAAGCTGCAGGGCTGAGGAGGAGGGTTTTTTCCTGCCATATAGAGTACGTCAGTGAATGAGAGAGAAATTTCCTTTTTTCTGCTGTTATTAATGCCATTGGACTCCTCATCCTTTTTTTTTTTTTTTTCCCCCACCATTTTATGGTGCGGGAGTTTGCAGGGTGGGATGACGCATTAACTCTTTTGCTCCTGCCCAATCCTTGTACCTACTGGGGGATGGTGTGTCAGAACTGGGTGTCGAGGCAGGCAGCCCCTTAGGGCAAAAGGAGGTGTCTGAGAGGGATAAGCAATAAAAAGAGGGAGAAAACCAAGTCAGAGAGAAATCCAGGCCTCAGGGGGTTTGCAAAATAGCTGGAAATCTCACAAGGCCAAGCTGCCTCTCATGAGATTTCTGATACTTCCCACTTCTGGCTGGGCCAGAAATACTGCAAGAACAATGCTGCGTCATCATTCTCTCGGCGCTGGCTTTGCTCTTCCCACACTCCCAGCAGGGATTATCCTCCCAAACATCCTCCGGGCTACGGATCCGCCGGCGCTGGCTGCCGCTCCCAAGGCAGCACCGCTGACCAGCACCCGGCACAGATGGTGTCCGGCTCTTCCTATTAAGACCCATGCATCGAGATGGAAGATATTTTTGGTCAAGAAATCAAATGACTCATTTGTGGATCCGAAGAACTATTTCGGGACAGAGCGTGCGCCTCACCGGTGCAGTCCCATGCCGACGCTTGCAGCCGACGGCTTGCTGGGGACCTTAAACTACCCTGGGTAGGCAGGTGCAGAAGGGACACTGCACCCCCAGCCTCCTGGATCCCCCCGGATTACGAACCCCAGAGACTGCTGGTGGCCAGGGATGTTGTGCAATCCCACTGTACACGTTTCAGTTCGGTCCTTACCCTTTCCGCCCTCCGGCCGGGTTTGTTATGCAGAGGAAGCTTGTTAGGAGCCTTGACAAACAGACAGGAAACCGAGTCTTTCACTGTGCATACACATTGTCTGCCTAGGGCTAATTTTGAACAGAAAAAGACCTTATTTATTTCTTTTATTTATAAAACTTGAGCCTTGCGCTTTGAAGACAAGCACACGCTCTTGTCGGGCTAGGAAGGGTGCAGGAGAGGGCAAGGGGAAGAGCAGCCGTCGCGGCACAGAGCAGCCGTATGAAAGCTCAGCTCCGGCGTGCACGGTGGGGTCACGGCAGGCTCGGACGCTGTGGGATAGGGCACGGGGTGATGTCCGAGGGGTGACGGCCAGCAGGGATGGTGCAAATGCCGGGGCTTGGGCTGGGTGGCTCTGGGTGACCAGTCTTGGGGTGGACACTCCACCAAGGACCTCATGGGCATCCCCTGGGTCAGCGACGGTGAAGGTGATGCCGGGCTGCAACCTACATCACCTGGTGGGGGCTGAAGTCCTGGGCATCTCCATGTCCCCACAGAGGTCTGGGTGACGGGGAAGCGGCGTCGGTGAGATTGGGTGGCCACTGCTCAGGTCCATGCCTAGAGGCATCGTCGCTGGCCTTGGCCACCACCTCTGGAGAAGCCGCTCATGTTCCCACCAGCATCAGGGGCCGGGCGAGGGCTGCCTCCCACCCACCCTGCGGGCTCCCGGCCCCCGCTGGTCCCCGGGGACTCTGGTGAGACCTTCGGAGAAATCAGAGACTCCTTTGGAGATTTTTTTTTTTTTATTTTCCGTGTACCGGTGGGTATTTCCAGGGCAAGGTAGTGTGATATGGGCAGGCAGATATTAGTCACCGCAGCAGACTTTAAAAAGTGAAAACATGAACTCGAAAGCTACCAAACCTGCGGCAACTTCCCAAATCCCACCCGAAAAGTAGCAAAACTCACCTAAAAAGGCGAAAAAAAAGTAAAAGTTCCAGCATTGTTTTCTTTTTTGTTGTTGTTGCTGTTGTGTTTGGAGAAACATCATGCTTTATTCTGAGAAAGGGGAAGCGTTGGGGCCATCGGCTCTGTGGGGTTGTGCATCTCCCATGGGTGCCCCTCGGGAGGGCAAAGACGGGGGGTGAGCCACAGCACCCTGGGTTGCATCAGGGCTTGGGCAATGCAACAGCGATGCTGAGGTTTCTGTGGCAGAGCCGGGAGGTGCAGGATGAGACGTGCGGGTGATACTGAAGAGGAGAAGCCTCCCCTTATCCTCACCCTCTGCCCTGTTAGGGCTTCGCACAGATGGGTTTGGGCATGGGGCTGCTCCGTTGGTCCCCCTCCTACATAGCCACATCCCACCGGAGAGCTCAGTCTCAGCTGCACCCAAAAAGACACACCGGCCATAGCGGCTCTTTTCTTTATTTAACCCTCCCCAACCCCAGGATCGAGGAGCCACTTCCACATTTTCTGCTGGCCACGGCCAAAAAGCCCTGGAGCCGTTTCTGCTCCTCCTGCCCGGCCGGTCTCGTTTGCAGATGCTCAAACCACACTTGCCTTTGCGCAGCCTGGCCCGTCGCAGATGGACAAGGCTAGAAATACCTAAAAATACGTCCTGGCCACAGACATTCTGTGAGGGTCTTACAGCCAGAGCAGCTGGGACTGAGAGGACGGGCTAAAAATAGGGGTGCAGTGCGAGTTTCAGAAGATCCTGAAACATAAGGTGAAACTCGGTCCGGGTTAACGGAAGAGCTGAGCGTGTCGAAGGGCTTATTTCTGCTCAGGAAGGCTCAGCAGGAGAAATGCGGGAGCCTGGTAGCTCTTGTGCGTGGATGTAGTGGGGCATCACCATCACCTCTGTGCATCACCCGTGTTGGCTCTTTGGGGCTCACCACCCGGGCAAGGGGCTGCCCTCTTGGGGACCAGAGGTGCTAAACCTATGCTGTACCCACAAATTTTCTTTCGGGGATGAAAACCCCCAGGGTTTGGCCTCCTCACTTCATGCAGCAGGTCCATCTTGCATCCAGCCCGGCATTCCCCCTGTGACTGTACACACGCCTGATAGCATCCGTGCAAATCGGCTGAGCCCCATCCTGCCCGAGAGGACGCTCAGGCCCTCCAGGCTTTTATAAGGACAACAGCTGGGGCAGAGAGAAATCTGTTTCTGATGTTTCCAGCCATGAACCACGAGCTAGTGGCATGCCTGAAGGTGTGCGGTCCTGTGCAGGTCCCCTTGACCCACCACCGAGCCCAGGGGAGCCCATCATGGCCCCGTCCCCCCGACCTTGCACAACCCGCCAGTCCTTTTCCTTCCTTGTGCTGGGTGAAATCAGAGCTGTTATTTCAAAGAGAAGCTTGTGATTTATCGCTGTAATCTCAACCACAAGTTGAGCTGTCAGTAGTTAGGGGAGCCACGGGGAATACGCGAAGGGTTAGTTATTAATTTCTGCATCCTCTATGCTCTTGAGGTTTTTATTTCTTAATGCAAGAGCAAGGACGTAGGGGTTTCTGCTGAGGCAAGAGGAGAAAATGAAAAGGAAAAAAAAAATTGCCCAGTATTTGTGCTGAAGTAGCTCATGTTGGGCCGTTTCTTTGCATGCTGTTAACAAAAAAAAGCAGCTTTCTGAACTTTGAAAGCCGAGGTCATTGCAGAAACTGGAGGCACCAGCCCTTTCTCAGCAAGGGTAACACCTTGGGAAGGAGAGCAGCAGGGTTGTGCTGGTGGGTCCGTGGGCAGAGTCGAGTAGGGTTTCTCCTCTCCTCCTCCCGTTTTCCCTTCTCCGTCAGTCACTTTTACGGCTCTCAGCAGTCAGTCTGGAAAGCGCAGCTTTGCACCGATGTTAATGAGTCTTTAAATCAAAGGGGCAGCTGAAGGGTTGTGTTGGCCAAATCAAATGTTGCGTCTCCTTCCAGAAAGGGCTGCGCTGGGGATGCACAGCCTGGGGTGTCAGAGATGCAGAAAACTCCCAAACACCGACTGCCTGTGAAGTAACAGAATTCTCATCTTTATTATTTGATTTTTTTCTTGTTTTGATCTTTATTTATATATGATTCTATAGTTTATTTAAGGCTTTAAACACTATTTTCCCCAGCTTTGCCTTGCTTTGAGGGGACCTGGACGCTTATTTTATGCTAAACGTCAGTGAGATGCACATTATCTTGTATAATTTCAGACCTGGGAGAGCTCATAAACCCCCCAAATTTCCCATCACTGGAGCCTGGTAGAGCCCTTTGCACCCAGGACTCTCAGCTCCCAATGTGCTCAGAAAAAAAACCATCAGTTTTTTACTTCTTGTCCTTGTCTTACAGAAGAAAAGGCTATTTTCCAGGCTTGCTGCAGACCACGGAGGAGTCAGACAGTATTTTAACCCAGCCTGAGGAAATGACAAAGCATTAACTCCCCTGCAAGGTATTGGAACAGTTTTCATTAAATACAATCTTCACAAGAACCCTGCAGTGATTTTCCAAGCCAAAAAAAAAAAAGTTGTTCTTTCTTGGCCTTTCTGGTTTGCTCATCTACTTTGACATTTATTACCAATTATTTATTTCCTTCCCCGTTGGCTGTTTATGGTGCAATTTTTCAACAAAATAGGCATTACTCAATAATAACCTCTGCAAAAAGGCAATTAGGAAATGTGAAGAAGTGTATTGCAGGGATGGCTTACAGAGATTGTAGGCCTTTTCCCATGCACAAAAATCTCATTTTCTGGCCCAGAGGGAGCTGAAGCTGCTGCTCTGGGCAGCAGACCCCGGCCAGGCTCCGGGACTGGAGCGTCACAGCATTCACCCCATCCTTTCTGCAAAGGACCCAGGGGCTTGTCCCTGCTGTCTGCAGCCTTTGCAAGGAGCAGCAAGCTGAGAAACAGATATTTAAGAAGACCTGCTTTCGCCGTCTCCTGGGTAATCATGTTCTTTCTTCCCTTTGGGTTTTGGTGATGAGGAAGATCTGTAAGAAAACAGGATTCTTGTTCCTTAATGAAAACACGCTGTGCCGAAAGACTCCCACGAGTTCCCATAAAGCCACAAGGTATTTTAAAACGGTAAAAAACAGAAAAAAAAAAAAAAAAAAAAAGCTCAGCCTTTCAGTGTAGCATCTCAGGAGTGTTTCCCCATTCCCCCCCTCCACAGGGAATGCTCTGCGTCGGCTGCCTGCCCTGCAAAACCCACCCCCCCAGAGCGGCAGCTTTCCCTGAAAGGGCTTCACTATGGCTCCTTGCCTGTGAGAAGCCACAGTGGGGGAAAGAAAAAGCTTTGCACTGAAATAATGGAGCTTGTAAGAAAATAAAGCCCTTTTCTAGCTATGCTTGCATGCCGCGCCTTGTACTGCTCACCCGGCATCCTTCCTGGCGGGTGCTGATGGGGAGTTGGGGCATGATGTTGGGTGCTGGCAGGGGGTTTGGGCACAAATCTGGCCCCTTTCTCATCCCACCCAGCTGGAGATTAATTGCAAAAACCATCCCAGAAATCGCCGGGGCTGGGTGACGGCAGGAAACACGCTAGAGAGGGGTGAGAGAACAGTGGGTGCTGCTCGAAGGCGGGGGACAGCCCAGTCCTGGTTCTGCTTGGCTGGAGCTATCACCAAAAATAATCAGCCTCACTGCAGTATTTTTGCTGGTTAGGGAAACTTAATTTTCATTTTCCGACCGGTTTCCCAGCCGGGACACAGGCAAAGGCTGCTCACGGTGGCTGTGCTGGTTCAGTGGGCGGATGGAAGTGAGAACGTGGGGTTATTCGGCACCGAGTGGCGCTGAGCTGCAATTCGGCTTTGCTTTGCCGTGTCTTTTTGCCTCACCCGTGGCACCGGGGAGGGCGGCGCGGGAGCATGTCGGAAGGGAGATGCAGGCAGAGGAGCATCGGGAGCTGTCCCGCTCCCTGATGCGGGATGCGGGGCTGCGGTAGGGTGCAAATCCCATGGAAGGTGTGGGGTCCCTGCCAGGGTGTCCGTCTGTCTGTTCAGAGCAGCTCCCCGAGGCTGCATCCCGACACTGGTCCCAGCAGAGCCAGCCTGGGGCCGAAGCTGGGTGCTGTTACACCATCTCCGCCCGCGGCTCTGGCAGACCCACAAAGGTCGGAGACTCAACATCGCGCGGCTCGCTCAGCGACGGTCGCTTTGCACCATCGCGACCTGCCTGTTGGTCTCGCCGTGGGACCGGGGCTGCTGTGCAGTGAGGCCGTATATCCAGCGACAGCGCAGTATCAATTACGTAAAAAAACCCCCTCTGGGTGGTGGTAAGCTCGTTAAATCGTCTGCGCTCTAATAGGCAATGTACATAAACCTTCCGTAGACACCAAACGCTCCTTGCGACAAGATTAAGCTCACCAATAACAAATCCAGTGGAATTCCATCTATTTATATGAACCATTAAGGCATGTGGACAATCTACTGTGCGCTTCTTTACGCCTGCCATGAATCGCGCGTTCCCCGGTGCTGTGCGCTTACCCAGCCAAACCGCTCCCTCCGCTTATATTCAGTATTTCCTCTTCACTTCAAGGGGCTGAAAACATTTCTCTTTGTGGATTCTTTTAAGTTCCACCCCCAAAACAACCCTCTGGATCATTTAAAGAGTGAATGTTTGTACCGAGGATCCTATAGGGAGCCTGGGAATTATTTTACTGCTACAAACTTTTCTCACGTCTTATCAAAATTCAGATATCCTAATCCCAATGTTACTAAAATATAGAGCTAAGATAAGAGTGGCTTGTTCAGTGTATGGATTTCTTTTTAGCTGCTTCTTCTTAGTAGCTGCCATTGAAAACCGTGCTTTTCTGTCTGTAATAAATATAACAGCACGGCTTGCAAAAAGAAAAGGCAGTCCCTGAAATTAGGAGTTTCAAATCCTTCTGGAAAATGTGTATGAGGATCATGGGGGAAAATATCTCGCTAGAAATAACAACTGCAGCCTGGAAAGTGAACAGTGGAAATATTATATGTACGAACAGGAAGAATCCACAGCCATTGAAAACCATTACAGTCAGCATTAATTAGGGCTGATTGACTAAAAACAGAGTCCGACATCAGCTCGGCTCTGCTGGCAGGGCTGCTCAGAGCCCGTACTGAGTCACTGTGAAAACCACATGCTAAGTTGTTAGAGGCAAAAAAAAATAAAAAAAAAAAATTATACACATATATGTGAGCAGGTGGGATTTTCCATGGCCGCGAGTGACGGAGGAGCCCGGCGTCAGGCACCAGCCCCAATTAAGGGAGATGGTGCCGCCCGCTCCCCAGCACCAGCCCCGTTTTGCAGCGTGGGAGAGCGATGGTGGATGCTCTCCGGGGTGGGAGGGAGTGAGACCTCGTGTCCCTACCAGGGAAGTGCATCCCAGGAGATGTGAAAGCGGGAACGTGGATGGAGAAGCCGCACTCCCCGTGGAGCCCATGTCCTCAAAAGGTGGAAACCAGGGAATTTAGAAGCCCTCCTCCTCCATCCTGCTGCTTGCAGAGCTCCCATGGCCGGATCCAGCCTCACCGGCGGGGCAGGGGTGACAGCCAGGAGCCCTGCCTCAGGGTGCTCCTCTCTCCAGAGAAAGTTTTAGGGCCGTGAAAAAACACTTCCCCAAAATCGTCGCTGCCCTTTCACCATTGGAAGGGCCGGAGGCCCTGCAAAAAATAGACAGGTGGCACCGCGTGTTACTGGGGCGGGGCAGGGGGGACGTGGAGAAAGCGGAGCCATCTCCAGCCTGGGATGCGGCTCCGCTTGGGTTTCGGAGCGCGCTTTCTGCATGCTCAGGGGATGGAGAGCCGCGAGGGCTCAGTGCAACCTCCGCTCTGCAAGGAGGGGCTGGTCCCCCGGGACCCATCTCCCTGCCCCTTGCTCTGAAACCTGAAACTTAATGATTTCATGATTTTTTCCGTGAGTTTTTTTGCTGTCATAAATTCATATGGCTTTAACAACCTTGCTAGCGCGGTAAGCGCACGATCCTGGCTGGGCCTCACAGTGTCTGCTGCCTTCTGCAGCAACAGAAGCAGAGCTGGAGCATGCACTGTGCAAGAGCATCTCCACCACCGGCTCCTACGGCTCAGTCTGGGGCTGGGAGATGGTGGAAACAAGTGCCAGCCACCTCTCACTACAGGTTTTTTTGCATGGTTTGGGGCTGGTTTGGCTCTGTCCCCACTCTCTTCCTCCTCCCTGCACACCTTGATCCCCTTCCCCACGTGCTCCAGCCGTAAAAGTAATGGCATGGTCAGAATCTCGCTATTATTCACCATCCTGTTTCTTATACAACCGAGCAAGCTGTTTGCTCTTTTGACTCACCGGCTGCTCCCTCCACACAGGGTTTGCAGCGGGAACTGTGCTGTGAATCAATACGGTTAATTCAGAAACTAGTCACTGGCATGAATAATTTAGAATATTCTCTGGAGTGGGCTGGTTTGCACGCGTGTCTGTAGGGCACAGGCTCGGGCCCATTCTCTGCAGAGGGCTTTCATTGCGCTGCCAAGGGGACGCTTACCCTGTTTTTTTTTTTCTCCTTGGGAAAACAGCAGAAGAAAAATCTACCTCTTGTTCCTGGGAGCTGGCAGGAGAGGCGAGGGGAACGGGACCCACCAGCACCGCCAGCCTCGGAGAAAGCCTCTGAGCGCACATCCGAGCTCAGCAGCTCCGAACAGAGCGCCGTGGGGAGTTGCTGCCGCAGACCCATCCCAATGAGCTGCCTAATTGACTGTTTAATGACCTGTTGCACAGCGATGCCTCTAACTGTCCTGGCACTGGGGTTGAAAGCTCACTTTGCCAGCCTGGCTGTGGGTATATTCCTGGGAGCAAGGAGGAGGGGACATGGGTGCCAGCCCTTTTGCCCCTAACTTGGTGTCCCCTGCAGCAGCTACGTGGCCACCCTCCAAGCCTGGGGCCAAGAGTGGACAACTTTGGCCAGGAGACCATGGCCAGGTCCAGGCGCGCGCTAAAGCAAGACTACAGCTCGCTTTCCTGGCCGAGCCCTCGAGCAAACCCGCTCCCACATATAAATGATGGTTTATCGCATCCGAATGCCAGAGGGTTTGGATTCAGGCCATGGTGCAGCAGATAAAAGCTAAAGGAGACCCAGCAGCAGCGTGGGAAAGCTTCACCTTTATGCACGACCCTGCCTTACACGCCGAGCGTGTTCCCCTAGAAAGGAGAGCCCTTTTCTCTGCCTGTGCACAACTTTTTGGAGTCCTGGAGCCGGCGTTGCTCCCTGGCACAGCTGCCAAGGTAGCTGGTAGAGGAACAGAGAGCGCTTCATATTTAGGAAGTTAAAGGGGGACCGAGTACCTTAAAGGGATGGACCGAGAATGAGAAGGATGGCAAACAGGCAAAAGCACCCAGCTGCTGGAGTCAGAGGGACCTCTGTCCCCGCTGTCACCGCCATCCCCCAGCGTGGCGGGGGGGCACCCAGAGCTCCCGGCACCCGGCTTTGCTGCGTCCAGGTCACACCGAGCCACATGATCTGCGGGGTCGGAGCAGCAACAACAACAGGAACAATCTGTGGGAGAGGAACTTAGGATGAGCCCAACTTCTCTAAAAGTATAAAAAGACCCCGGGGGCCGCAAAAGGCATCAACTTGCACGTCCTCTCCTCCCGCCGCCGCTGCCGCCTCGCAGCCCTGACGGTTGGAAGCTGGCGTTGTCCCGGCGTTGTGCAATACCATTTCTGTGCACTTGGCATCAGCTCGCTCCGCCACTCGCCTGCGCTCCCAGAAAAGGAAACGCAACCCCACCGATGCGTGAAGGTCCTTCGCAAGAGCGCAAATGGCTCTGCTCAGCCTCTGTCCTGCTCGGGGGCTTCACCCGGGTGATGCTCCCATGAAAGGAGTGAGCAAGCCTGCAAAAAACCCACCCTGAATCCCTTTAAAGAGCATCAGGGAAGGGAACTTGCAAGGAGCATCTCCGCTTCCTATCAAAGGATGCTCGTGCAGCTCAAAACAGGAGCAGGGTCAATTAAATTCAAAGCCAAAGAGATTTTCAGCACCTTGCTGGATAGTCATTCACTAAGCACAGCCACACCGAGGTGCATGACAGTTTATAAGGCCCTATTTCCATCAATTTCTTCTTTTTCCCTGGATTTATTGGGGTTTCCACTTGCTGACCCCAGCCAGCCGGGGGGACGATATGTCCCTGGTGCACCACGGCTTTCGCAGCAGCTCTCTGCATGCGCCCTGAAGAAAGGCATTTAGACAAGGACATTTTAAAGCCTATTTTTGGCTTGAGGAAACACTAGCTCTGTCCGAAACCTTCCAAACGACAGAAAAAGACCCACCGAAAATGAAGGCGAAGCTTGGCGGGTGGCCCTGCTCCAGACCAGCCGACAGAAAGGCACATCTTGCACACAAGCCTATCTCCAACCCAGACCTGGTGGCACCCTCCAGGAGATGGGTCAGATGCTGTCACTATCATCAGACAGGTCTATAGGTGCTTGTCGGTTTTTTCATGGGTTGCGAGCTATGGAAAAATATCATCCCATGTAGAAAACCTTGCTTCAGCTGTATCCTTTGGCCACCATGCCTGCAAGGCTGTGATAGAAACCAGGCACTCACGGTGTGACATTTTCTCCTAGCCTAGAGGAAAACGTTTTGCTGACTGGAGAGAGGGGAATAACAGGGGAAAATTTAATCTTAAATTCTGGGTACTTCTGGCTGCTAGAAAATTCGTCTTTCCTACTAAGGCAAACTGACGAGACCAGTGAGGAAGAAAACTCAAAACATGCTGAGATTTCGAACTTGCAAGGCAGCTACGGTTTATGTGTTTCAACTCTTCTTCTAGTGAGTCACTTAAACGAACCAGGAGCTGAGATTCCAGGAATTTTGGTTTTTTAACTTACAGGACAGGAGGAAGAAAGAGACGGAGATGCTGCTTCTGAACTAAAAATACTGTTTAGAGAAGGACATCTGCAGTGTGGCTTTGAACATCAAGGTCCTCAGTGTTTGGGCTGTTCTCCTTCAAATGTCACCTCCTGACGTTGGGAGAGGTACGAAGACTAGAAAGGAAAATGAAAGATTGCAGCCATCCCCTTTTTCCCTTAGAAATACTTGTTCACCTGGAGGGGTTGCAATGAAACGGAAGGGAAAACTCATTTTCAACCTGTGGTGCAGGGACGAGGACAACCCTGAGCTGGCCTTACCAGTTCGGGATCCCCGTGCGGTGGATCTGGACCAGTCCCAGCTGCTGGAGGCCTTCTGGGGACGTGGGAGTTACCAAGTCTGACAAGCCATTCATAAAACTTCTGGGATAGTATTTGTGAAAGCCAATCACATTCTGCGCACCCCCCCCCCGCCCCGAATAAGTAAGTGACCTTTGTCTTGTCTTTTATTTTCACTTTCGAGCTCTTGTCTTCCAGAGGTCAAGCAGTTTAAAAAGATTGGCAGAATTAAAGAGGCAAGATTAATCCTCCCAGTTATTTTATCTTGCTGGCCGCCATGTCATCTTGGTTTTGCCAGAGTCAGTAATTATGCAAAATATCAAAATGTTCCAAAATGCCACAAGTCAGACCCCAGAGAACCCAGGAAACTTGTGTTAAAAAGCACAATCTTTGCAAAAATACCCTTTTTTTTGTCTTTGTCTCTCCATTCGGAGAGCCTTTGCAGTTCTTGTTTTTCAAAAAAAGGAAGAACAATTCTCATGTAACGACAAGACTCCAGGAGCTGGAGATTTATGGGGGAAAAAAATAACAAGTATTGTACAACTCATCATAAAGCGGTGAGAAACCACCTGCGCTTCCCTCCGGTCTTGTTAAACCAGCTCTGCAATAAGGTACCGTCACTTTGCTTCTTGAATACGGTTTGGTTTATAAGATTATATCCATCCGGGGCAAGGAGTGTGCAAGTCAGGCCATAAACCCCCATCAGCTATAGCCTGTCGCTGTTATTTAACCCCTGATTATTTAACCCCTATAATAGGATGTGGTATCTCTTATCAGGGCTCAGTGGGAACATCGCCTGCCCTGTGCACTTACAGCAGCAAGCCCCCAATCTGGAGTTAAACATTAATGAGCTGTCACAGTGCTGGATTACCAGAAATCTGTTGAGCTAAGGTCACCCTTAGGGATGAATATTGAGGTTTATTTTAAATATCTCCGGGATATGGTGGGTCAAGGCTGGGGGGAAAGACTCCTGTGGGCGTCAGCAGTCCCTAGCGTGGTTGAGGTCTCCCTTGGCTAACGTCAAGACTTGATCAGACTTCTTGCTTCGGTCTTGTGGCCCAGCGGCTGCTCCCCTCCAGATGTTTAAAGGAAGAAAAGCAAGAGGGGCAGGGGGAAGGCTCGGTTTCTGAAAGCCCTTTCAGCACTGCTTTTATTACTGGTAATGGGTTAGCACATGGTATTCCTGTCATTCACGTGAACCTCTTCAGGTGGTGGCTTCAGCTGCAGGGGCGTGTGGCAGCGAGCTCCCCAGCCTGCTTACGTCTGCCAGGTGAAAGTGCTGCCCTTTTCGGGGGGGGGGGTGTTAATTTCCCATCTATTCCTTTACTTTAATTGCTCCTTTTGCTTGGAGTACAAGTCATGAAAACAACTCTTAGTCTGCCTCCTGCCTCCCACCAATTATTTAATACCTGGATTTTATTCTCTCTCATTTGTCTTTCTAACTACCCTAATTTTTCCAGTTTCTCTCATCAGCGTTTTCTCAAGCTCTTTATTGTTTTCTGATTGCTGTAATTCTGCAGTATCTTTTGGCACTAAAGCATGGCTCCCCAGAGGAAGAGGCTCATGAATTTATACAGCAACATTACACAGGCTTTTCAGACGAGTCTTGGGGCTGATTCGGATGCCCAGAAATGCTCCTTCTGTTCCGACCTCTCCTGTTGCTGCAGCCCTTTAATGAGTGGATACGCAGAAATTAGAAAGTAGAAATTGCACAGCTGGGTTGCTCCAGACTCTTGGTGTAAAGAGTCATGAAAGTCTGGGTCAGGATTTTTGGAGACTAAATGCTCGGTCTCCTCCATCCTCCCCCACTCTCTACACCTCTGACTCGGCAGGGCATTTCTCTCTTCATTTGTCAAGACAAGAGTTTCAGCCTGGGAGGAAATTTTCCCCATGGTACTAATTTCTTCTTCTTCTTGCAACTGAAGCACATTTGAGAATTTGTTCCTGAAACTTCCCATGTTCTAATTTTACATGACAGGGCTGTCAGAAGCAGCGCCCGAGAGAAATGAGATCTCCTCCGCAGCTTTGGGGTGACTGTGCTGCCGTAGAAGGGGTGATGAAATTCAGAGGCTGTTCCCCTGCTCATTAATACCAGATTTCCTACCTTGGCTCCAGGGGTTTTACATGACACTCAACCTGGGCCCAACACAACATTTGTGATGCCACCTCTTTTTTTCTCACTTGGCAGAGGAATCTGCCTTCTAACCAAACACTTGAACGCGCTCATGTCAGGAGAGGCGTCTTAAATATGATCGGTATGAGGAAATACATTGGGGTGCTGGGAATAAACATGTTCCCTTGGAGCTTATTTATCTCACAGGGCTGCCCCAGACTACGGATCGGGTGAGACAGGAGCCAAATGTTGCTCTAACATTGCTTCAAGCAACCTTTTTTTTTTTTATGGTTCCAGTAATTTGTTTCTCTTTCCATCTGAGCGTGGAATTAATTAAAAGAGCCACAGATTATGACGAGAGATTCCGCTTGTGAAATATTCTGTGTTTTTTTAAGGGCAGGAGCACGCAGCTGCACGGTAAGTACCAGTGGGTGGATTGAGATGTATGCGCCCGTGTCGAGATCCGGTGGAGTTGTACTGATCAGAGATCTGGGGTTTGGGTCCGTGATTCTTCACGACTCCTTCTTCTAGCTCACCCCCTCCCGCCTTGAAAAGACCCAGTAATTGCAAATCCTGTCACTGGTGAGAACAAAAGCTAGTGCTCCCTAAAGGTCCCCCAGGAAGGGTGCTCAAGGTCAGAGTGGGAAAGTGGTTTCCTTTATGGCCTGTCAGTTACCTGCCTCCTCTCGAGTGCAAGGTAAGATGCGCAAAGATCAATATGTGATTACTTGGTTGGGAACCGGAGGGGGGGGCGGGGCTCAGAAAAAGCAGCTGAAGATCCAAACGTCTTCAGTTCTGGGAAGGTTTGGGTTGGCACCTGCTGGTGGGGTTTGACCCCTGTCGTACGTCAGCCGGGACCTGCGGCGTGAATTTGCAAACGAACCTCAGATCAGGGTTCGATCATGAATCGATTGATGTGAGCTTGAGGTGTTGCAGTCCCAACAGTCTGTAAATGTCATCTACTACCCACGAACAGGAATCAGTGTCTGTCTATCTGCTCCCATTATAAGCGGGAGGAGGAAGCCCTTTCCTCCATTGGACTGAGGTCTCTCTGTTAGCATTTTTCTTCCATGACAGCTGAGCAACAAAAGCAACACGTGTCCAACGCAAGGCCAAGCCTTGGAAGTCTTCCCAGAATCACAGCCAGTATCAGTCATGGTACTCAATACTGTTTTCCTGGGCCCCAGTTAGCGGGTTTTCATTAGCCCAGGTGGTCGGGGTGTCTGACAGCACATCCGCTGATGCTCTCCATCTCTCGTCATCTCAGCTGCCTGCTGGGACTCCGTTTTTTTGAACCCACAAGCGTCATCACCTTCTGGCCGATGAGTTTTTCCCCCTTTTCTGGCCCTGCAATGTGTTGACAGGAGTGGGTCACGGGACAACCTGTCATGTGGAACCAACTGACTGACTCTTGGTGCGGTCCGTTCTCACCTTTTTTTTTTTTTTCCCTCGGAGAGGCCAGATTATGACCATAAAAGGGAAGAACGGAATATTGGGCGAGGAGCCCTGCCCCAATTGGCTGAGAGCCGATTCGTGATGGTTTCGGGGGAAATAACCAGGTCGGAGTAATTTTGGGCCGAGAATAAAAACAATGCAACAAAACCGTGTGGTTCACCATTGAAACCAAGGCAGGACTTTCGGTGTCGGTGCCTCCTGTTGTTCTTGGTTCCACCTGCGTGAAACTGCAGCAGGGCCCTCACTTCCACGTGGGCACAGCGGCTGAGCCGCACAGAGCTCCTGGTTCCCATAAAACATCTCTGCAGCCACCACCAGCTGATGCCACCTAGGGTGACGTCTCCTGGAGGTGAACTGGAAGGATCTGGTGGCCAGGATGGCTGGGAACCAGAACTGCAACCACCTCCTGTCAACCTGGTGGCTTTCTGAGTTGGGAGAGCCCAAGCACCAGCTTCTTCTGGTTGAGTATCTATGTATCCATGCCTGAAAAGGAGCAGAACAAAGTCCCTTCATGCCCGAATCTCTCTTCCACCCAACCCTCGTTAGACCATTTGCATGGTTAAAACCAGGACTTTAACCTCCTGAGACACTTGCCTAACATGTGCCACCAGCACTGAGTTACAGTATTTAATAAATACGATAAAAAAGGCTGGGAGGGTTTCCTGGAATCTTTGGCAGCCTTGCGTTGGGAGCAGATGTTGGCGGCAAGCAAAGTTCTTGTAAGCTGTAAAGGCATTTTCCTGTTTAATGATTAGCCTGAGAAATCTGACAGCTGAATTAGGGTATTTGCGCTCAGGAGCATGGAGAGCTGAGGGATCAGCTTCACCCATTCTGGGAAGGCCGCGCCCATGTAAATTCTTCACTCGTTGCCTTCATCCAATAAGAACAAGATGGTTTTACGGTTAATGCTGTTCTCGGAGTCGGAAACGGGCTCTCGTCACGGAGCCGACGGCAATCGTCTGCCATGCCTTGCGTGCTCAGGGTGGCAGCGGGGCCATCTGCAATGGGGAGCGTCTCTTCTGGAGGGTGAACCCAACCGCCTGCAGAATGAGACAGCAGCCTGGCCGCCGTGCTGGAGGATGTTTGCACTAATCACCTCCCAGAAGAAGTGGCTTTGACAGCCTTTGGTTCCTTCCTTAAACTGAAATGGGGTGTTGGTCCCCCCTCACCGGCTGCTCGTGGCAGCATCAGGTTGCTTGCCCGCTCCTTCAGCAAGTCCGTCCAAGTCCAGGGGAGATGCGCCTTGCAGGTGGCTGCGCAGACGCCGCAGCCTGCTCTTTTCATCCCTTTCTTCATCTTTCCTCCCCATTCCTCCTTGCATCCGCTCTTCCCTCCCAGTCTCCCCCCTTCCCACCAGGCAACTCATTTTGGAAAAGCACCAGCAATGTTGGAGATGGTCTTGCACCATCACCCCACCTCTCCCTCTCCATCAGGCCCCTTCCTCTGCTCCTGCCCCAGTCCCGGGTACCTTTAGCTCTCCCGTGGTAGCAGTGCCCAGGTTCTCCTTGCTCCACCGCCCGCTACAATTTCTCTCCCCGTTACCACTGCAGCTATTTCTTCAGTGGTGACCGCAGCGGCGAGCCCTGGGACCTATCGCAGCATCGCAACCCATGGTGCTTGGCCCCACAAAACCAGAGGGGAACCACAGCGTCTTACTCATTGGCACCGGTGTGATGCTACCCCGTTGCCTCCTTCCCGGTGGGCAGTGGTTTGGGGAGAGGGGGAAGAGGTGGCTGCACTTGTATGGGGGCAGAGTGCCTGCTCCGGGGCGTTTGTCTCCTCCATGGCCATCAACCCAACATCTTGGGGCTCTCCAAAACCAGCCTGGGCTGCAAGAGCCAAGGTTTTGGTAAAGCGTCTTTTGCGAGGCAGGGATGAAGGTGGTGTTTGAAGGTTTGCTATCAGCGTGGTTCGGGGCAACGCTGGTGGTAAAGTGGCTCTGAAAAGTGCGGTGGGGACCTGGGTAGAGCCAACCCAACCAAAGGTCTGTGCAGTCGTTTGCTGCTTGGTGCATGTTAGTACGTAGACTTGAATCATCAGGTCTTTGGGTCTAAACCATGCTGTTCTGCAGTATACTTGAAAAAACTTGCTGCAAGTACAGCTTAAGCACTCTGGATATTTCAAATATACCCTTGTCCTCATAATACCTCCCCGGGGCAGAACTATGCTGATATCCCCATTGCGCAGACAGCGAGCGGAGGCCGGGGGACACGGAGGGATTTACCCAAGGCTGCAAAGGAAGCCTGCGGCAGAAGCACATTGAATCCGCCTCCAGCTCCCACCCTAAGCGGGCTCTAGTCTCCCAGACCGCAGGTTTCCTTTCCAGCCCTTCGGTCCTAACCCCAAACCAGCCTGCAGAGAGCAAGAGGGAATTGCACAAACGCCTTGGCTGCATTTCAGAGAAAACCTCCCCCCCCACCTCCCCGAGTATTGCCTGGGTGCCCCCGGGATGCTGGCAAACCCGAGTCCCAGGCACAGCCCAGATCCTGTGCAGGGGACACCCGGCGCTGCTCAAAGTAGCCAGGGAGAGTAAACTAGAAGCTTTTAAGGGTAATTCGGACCCTTCAAAGGACAGGATCCCTTATCAAAGGGCCACTTTTCCCCAGCAGGATGGGGACACTGCCACCGCGCCGGGCCACACACTGCACAGCACCTGCAGACAGGCGATAAAGCCAAGCAAGACACAGCAGGGTGAACTACAACAGGCAAATGAGCATTGAAAAAAACGATAATTAAAAAAAAAAAACCAACCCAAACCATCTTTAACTACATGACAGCTTGGTTGAGACCCTGTTCCTATATTTGCTTAGCTGAGGGCTATCTTTATAAGTCCTTGCTACCAGATGTTCCCACATTTGCATGTGGGGTGAAGGGAAGGGATGCTCAGCGGGTCCCCGGGGTGCTGGCTCGGTGCTGCAGCCGGATGGCGATTGCCACCCAGTGGCTGCGCACACCGTGCTGCCTTTCTGCCTTGCGAGCTCCCCCAAAATACAGCGTCGCTTCTGCAAGCGCAGATCTTACGGCAGCCGAAGCTGTCGCTTGTCTCTTCGCTAGCGATGGCGAAGCCTGCGGCGCAGTCGTTCTGTCTCCCCTTTGACAGCCAGGGTGGTTTGGCTGTGTGTGGGAGATGCAAACCAGCTTTTTTTTTAGTGCAAGCCACTGCTGCTGCTGAGCAGCTGAGTTAGCCGAGCCTGGCACTCAAGGAAACTCTGCAACTCTGGCAGAGCTGAAAAAACCTTTCCGATACACCTCGGTCCGTATCCTGACCGAGGCAGTACCCTAGGCTGGCAGACTCCATCCTCAGACCCCTCACCACCAGCGCAGCAGGGACCTCCGAGAAACACGCTCACATCTCCAGGGCCCCTTTCCCCCCCCCGAGCTTGTTCCTCAGCTCAGGTCATGGCAAACAGTAAGTCTGGAGGGAATTTCTAAATCTGTGGCTGCTGCAAGTTTCCATCACAGAGAACACGGTCAGAAACACCCCAGCCATCAGGGTCCTGCGGGGACCTGGGTTTAGATGGCTTTCCAGCTAATCTCTCCCAGGCTGGGACTCATTTTCTGCTCTCACTAACTTGCTGCCTAAAGAGCAAACACCTCCCACCCCCCCCCCCCGCCGGCAATCACATTCCTCTGCTTAAGCTCTCCTAGTGATCTTTTCCAGGCATATTTCATATTTTTGCATTAATATTACCTACAGAAGGCACAGTCAATAAAGAAAATTACTCCTATTGCTTACAGCAGAGCTAGTTCTACCCCCAAAGGAAGCTTTCTTAACCTTATTTCCATTACTTCTACAAGAAACAAGCCTCACCTTTATATAGACAGGTCCCCAACATGCTTATTTGACCACAGTCCCTTTAAATTCAGCAGGGTGCACCCTGATATGGCTAATTGGGAGTCAGGTGCTGGGGGAAAGGAAGTGCTTTTGTTGCAGCATTCTTTTTTTTTTTTTTCTTTTCTTTGCTCTGACGCTTCAGTGGCTGGAGCAGGTCGTGTACTTTGCAGGCTGTGTAACCTATGTGTTTGCTGAAAGGAGGTGAAAAGGCTGAGACACTTGGTTCTTCCTTTTTCCTTACAGCTATTGCTGGAGCTATTAGGCCAACATATGCCCTGAATTTTATTTTCGATGTAACTGCATCCTTGGAAATGCTCTGAGTAGGTTGTTCCTAAGCTACAGCTGCCTGAGCCTGGGGAGAGCTGCATCAGAGCTAATGGCTGCTAGCAGATTTTTGTTTAAGGCTTGCTGTTGAGCATAAATTACTGGATCCCAAAGCTGTAGGGAGAGAACTATTCTGGTGAACCCTTCTGGTGAGCTTAGGCGATGGCAGGTGGGGATGCTGCAAGCGCCGAGGGGTGTCAGCGGCTCTTGCTCTGCCTTTGCAGCTGGAGAGGCAGCATTGCTGCTCCCCTCGCCTCGCTAGTTCCTCCCCACCGTGGGGGGCGTGGGGGGCACGGGTGTCCCCTCTCCCTTGCTCTGCTCCCTTCCTTGGGGGCTTTCTGCTTAGAAAATCCCATTAGGCTGATCTACCAGGAGAGAAGAGCCTGTGCGTGCCGTAAGTAACGCCGCAGTGTGTGTGTTTGCCTGCTGCATCACGCAGGCAAGGAGGGCAGCCCCACGAGGGCTGCTCAGTGACTACCTCAGGGTGCTCGTTCTCAGTGACCATCTCCTTTACCAAAGCAAACTTTGGAAAATGAATGGGACTATTTATTTCTTAAGGGGAATTTGGAAGGACCCAGGTGCTCTGTGTGGGTTTGTACTGGGTGTCCAGCGCCAGAAGACTCAGGTCTGCTCTAAGCCCCCAGACCAAACCCTGAGGTCAGTGCCAATTCTTGGCAGGCTCTGAGCAAGCCCCTGGTTAAGAAGGAATTATTTTCTCAATCGTGCTTTCAAGGCACAGGGCTTAAGTAAAACCTCTTCTGAGCTACCTGCTTGCAAGAATCACCTGGTGCTTTGCAAGGGAAAAATCCCAGTGCTGGTTGTTCCAGCACTAATTGCAGACTAATCCCAGCGCTGATTGTTCCAGCACTAATTGCAGACTAACCCCAGTGCTGGTTGTTCCAGCACTAATTGCAGACTGGCTCTGAAGCTGCTTGGGCACCTGAAGGCACCACTGCAGAAGCGTTTCATACACAAAGCCCTGTCTCCTGCAGCAGATTCGATCCCCTCCTGCAGAAGAGCATTCGTGGGAACCGCTTGGCCACTGCTAAACTTTCTCTGGGTGCAAAACTTCTTCCCTGTTGCTCCTTCATGTCAGCATTTAGTTTACACTTGGTTCATCTGAAAAAAAAAACAAAAAAACAGCAGCCTCCAAACCATTTCCTCTTTCTGTGTGACGCGCTGCTGAGCCAGGAGACAAACACAGCTTGTGGGGTTTGACCCTGCATCACCTTCGGGTTGGGCTTAGAGGGGGTGAAATTGGCCTTTTTGTTATATAGTAGCCTGGGGCTGCTATAAATACTGCTGTGCCGAAAGCCAGAGCGTCGGTGTGGAAGGTAAGAGCCCACGGGTGCTCGGCTGTGCTGGCTGCGCCGCCGGCGAAATCAGTCCTGGGCTCTCTTGGGGAGCCGGTGGGGACAGGCACCTTCCTGCAACCATCTCGTGTGGGCTTGGTTGTCCCAGGGGTGTGAAGGCTCTTGCGGGGCAGGTAGGACAAATCCCAGCTGCTGCGTCCATTGCTTGGAGAGAGGAAGGTGAGGTTGTAGCAGAGGGAGACTTAAACCAGCTGATAGATGTCTGATGGTGTGCCTGGCTAAGTTGGGACCAAAGCAGGCAAGGACTGGTCTGTGCACACACAAGTAGCCCCAGGGAAACCTTGGTGGAGCCCTTCACCCAGAGAAGGTTTAGATCTCACTGGGACCCAACCATGGGATGCAACCTATGTTTGTTAGGAAGGAGAGCTCCTTCATGAAACCTCTGTGCCAAAGCAAACACGCAGCAGTGCTGAACGCGGAGGGCGAGTTGTGGCTGAAGCTGGGTGAAAAGAGGCAGAAAAGTGGAGGGAGAAGGTTGTGAAGGCATCAAACTCAGCTTGGGTATGTGTCTTGGGACACGTATTCCAAAAAAGCCTGCATGGTGCTGGCTGAAAACAGGACGGACCGGGCACCTCAGATGATCGTTTCTGACGCCCGTGAGCAGGAAGGCAGCCTTGCACGTTGTATGCAAGAGGGTAAGGATGTGGCACCCCATCCCCATCCCTAGATTTTCCTCCTTGCAGGGACAACATCCCACTCCTAACCAACTGCTAGGACCAGTGCACGCTTGATGCCATCCCCTGTGGTTGCTCCTTTCCCCAGGAGCCATCCGAGCCGGGGAAGCAATTCCTGCTGCTCTGCTGGGAGCTGCGTGCAAGGCGCGAGCTCAGCGCAAGCTACGTGTAAGCTTGTTAGGTTAGATAAGCATATGATCACCGCTGCTGTAGCACAGGCCTCGCAACACGGGCATCCTCAGCCCGATGGGACAAGACTTGGCACATGAGAAGCAGAGGAGAAGGGGTTGAGGTGGGGAGGGAGGGGCCCGAAGGCTGATCAGGCTCTGCACGGAGGGCTTTGGGGCAGGGTCGGAGCTGGGGAGCTCCTCTCTGCCCACGGCAGGGAGATAGCCTCGTGAGGCTAAAGCTAGCTTCCCGAAAACCCCAGAGGTCACACGGGAAAGCTGCAGCGGGAGGAAGTGAGCGTGGCCACGGGTTCGCATCAGAAGTCCTGGCCCATCCTTTCTCCCTGGGGACACGGCTCCTGCAGACTCTGGCGCTCCAGGGGCCGGGACGCCAGCTGGTTCAAGGAGCCGATCCTGCCAAAAATAACCTTTCCGAAAAGACCAATGACTATTTTTTTGGCTGGATCAACTCCCCAGGGTGGCTCAGAGAAGGCACAGGGTGGGAACGGGCTGCAGAAGGGCTTCGTGGCAGCCCAAATTCAACTGCAATGCCTTAAACTGCCAAGAAACTGCATCTGAAGAAAGGCGGCTTTCCTCTTTTGCTGAGTTTTGCTCCAAAAACCTCTTCTAGGCCCATACCTTAGAGCTGGGTAGACACCAGCTGTCTTTAGGTGTGAAGGCAAGGGGCTACACGCGGGCGTGGAACAAGCCCTGCTTTGGGTGACCTGCTCAAGTTCCTCCTGGAACAAATCTCCTGCTTTTAGACCCCAAATTAAACTGGACCTTCATTCAGAGAGAGAAATCCCTTCACAGCTGGGAGACTTTGAATCGGAATCTCCCTTTGAATTTTCTGAGCCGTTTATATTAAGAAATGCTTGTAACAGACGGATGCTTAAATGCGGTGATTTAGGTGAATATTGTATTAGAATGCCTTGGGAGACAGAAAACACAGTTTCTATGGGGGTTCCTTGTCAAGATTAAATCATATTTTCCCATCTATTGTTGCCGATTAGCAGCACGATATTTAGGATGCTAAACACGCAGCAACCACCGCCTTGGCGAGAAGGAGCAGCAAGGTGAGAGGAGCTCTGCTGTGCCGTTTCCCTGGAGTTAAGCTTTGGGTGATCTCCTGTTTCTTTAGATAAACAGCTGTCACGAAATAAGGGCAGCTCCTAATGACCTCTCTCAGGGCTGCGCTAATTCAACTATTTCTGCACTCTTTTGGGAGAGCGCCGAGCGTATTTTAGCATCTCAGTTTTCTAGCAAAATGCAGCCGCCGAAGCACGTGGAGCACATCGGGAGCTGTTTGAAGGCGCTGGGCATCTCAAATGGGCCACTCAAATTAGCAGCCCGTACTGGGCAGCCATGCTGGGAGGGATTTTGCACAGACCTCGGCTGGAGGAGACGCTGCCCTGGCAGCTGAGCAGCAAAAATGTCACCCTGAGCGCTAACGAGAAAGCAGAAACTCAGCTTTTTCCCCTAAATCAGCCTAGGGAAGGCACTCTGGGGTTTCAAAATCTAACCTTTTCTCAAACTTCCTTAAAAGTTTAACTTATTCCTTCACTGGGCTCTTTCTTTCCCTAAGGCGAGAGGGGAAGTGGAACCATCTACCCATATTGATTTTTAAAGTATCTGTTTTTATTCCAGACTACTTTACAAAGCTTCAGAAAAACACAGTATTTAGATGCAAAGCTGAACGTTTAAGAAAGGGCTTTTGCATCAGAAGTCTGTAACTTTTTATACTCTGTCCCTCTGGCTGGTCTATCTGTCTATCATATAATCATTAAATGGCTATATAACAAGTTGTCCAGCCTAGTAGGTATTTTTCTAGATATCTTAATATAGCGATTATACTGTCTTTTTAAAATTGTTCCCTTGTTTTTGAAAACTTGTTAAGGATGGTGGTATTTATATTTCATTTCTAGACTTTACTACACTGTATTTTGTATACGCATGCCTCGACATAAAATCTGCACATCTGTCTAGTAGGTATGAATAATACTCTTCATAAATATATGACGCTTTTAAAACATTAGTGTCCCAGCTAAAACACATCCCAAATCAAACTGGCTTGGAGAAGAAATGAAGGCAAAAGCCTGAATTCTCCGCTTTTCTGCCTGTGCTGTCCTCTTTAAATGGCCGGTTACACACTTCTCGGCCGCTCCACGGTTATTTTTTCCTACAGAAAGTCCTGATGCAGCAGGAAGATGCATTTATCAATGCTATTCTTCCGTTCCTGCCTGCCCTGGCTTGCTATTGGCAAAGGGACTTGCAGTTTTAGCGCCCGGCTGTAATGGGTGCCTTGCTTTATAACAAATTTAGGAGAGCTGCTCTTTTCTGTGCTGGCATAAACCACATTGAGCAATGCTTAGCGTGACCTGGATCTCAAAGCGCTTTCCATTCCTGCTTTAATCTATGCAGGAGTGATTTTCGGTGACTCTTCTCTGAGCAATAAGGAGTGGAAGGAAACGGTGCTATGAGATCGGACCCAGACGGGACTCAGCTAAACCTGGATTCAGCTAAACGCAGAGTTCTCCGCGGAGGGTCTGCAGCACCCAGAGAAAGGTCCCTGGGTGAGTGATGCTGGCACGTTGAGGATGGGAGGGATCAGGGGATTTGAGGGAGCTTTGGGGAGGCAAAGGCAACTGCGCCCAGCTACCCAAAATAGTGCCAGACCAAGCCCAGCTCTCCTTTAGACCCCACACGGCTCGTGCCAAAGCCTGTCTCTGTCCTGGTGAGCGCCGGGGAGATTCAGATCCGGGCTGATCCAAGGCAGCTCCGAGGGAAATGCCTCGCACAGGGATGGGAGCACAGATTCTCCCCCAAGGCTGCTTCGTGTCCCCTCTTCAGGCGGCCTGGAAAGCTCCGGCTGCCCAGAGAGAGCCTCATCCAGCTTCTCTTGGAGACTGCTTCCCTCTAGTGAGAGCCAGAGCGACCCACACGCCGGCCCTGGCCTTCCTCTCGGGTGCTGTGCCGCATGCCTCGAGGGTGCTGCATGCACCTTGGGTGCTGTGCGTGCTACGGGTGCTGCGCTGCACGCATCGAGGGTGCTGTGCGTGTCTCGGATGCCGTGCGCCTGTGCCGCAGATGCCGCGCTGCATGCACTGAGGGTGCCGCGCTGCGCCTGTCAAGGGTGCCGCACGTATCCCGGGTGCTGCGGATGCCTTGGGTGCTGCGCTGCCCGCATCCCAGGTGCTGTGCACGTGTCTCGGGTGCACGTCTCGGATACTGCTGAGGCCTTGCGTGCTGCGCGTATCACGAGCGCTAGGTTAAGCAGAGCCCCTGAGCTGAGCGTGCAGCAGCTCCGTGCTGTACGATGCTGCCGGGGGAGCGGCGGCGGCGGCGGCGATGCCCGAGACAGGAGGGTGGAGAGGTACGGGCAGTTCCTGATCTGGCACAAGATCGGCAAGTACACGGTTGGACGGGCAGCTGTGAACCAGCAGCCTGAATTTGTACGGACTTGGTGCTTTGCGTCAAGCGGCTGCTGTGTTTTTAATCTAATCCCAGAGCCCCCAGGCAGGATTTGTTGTGCTGCTGGATTCTTCGTTTGCCAGCAAGGGCATGGTTTCATCAAACGAGCTGTATAATTTCACCACATCCTCACAGGCTTGCCTGCAGCTTAGCTCCTCCAGGCTGCCCGTAGCAACTAGCGCAGGCAAAACGGAGCTACGCCGCCAAAGGCTCCTTCCTACCGGCAAGGGCATCTCCCCGGAGCAAGAGGCAGGGCACGGGCAGCGCGTGAGCGTGTCGCACTCGTGGTCCTTGCCCTCTCCCTTGCTACAGCCAGAGCCTCTGCTCCTGGCACGGCCGTAGCCGTCGGCTCCAAAGGATCTGGATGCCGGTTTAAATCGGTAGCAGGCAGCAGCTCTTGCCAGGGGACGCGCAGGAGAAATGCTGTGAGCTGTGGGGCTGGAGGCGAGCCGGGCAGCGAGCGACAAGCATCCTCAGCTCGTCTGGGCTGACCTGCAGGCTCTTGACCCTGCTGTGCGGACGGGTGGAGGGGGGAATATTTATTGCCCCAGCAGCAAGGATCATGGTTCGGTTTTTTTTTCCAGCCAGAGGAGTTAAGGCTGCTGCAGATCTCTCGGGGAGGTGCGTTGCTCGCAGAGCAGGAGGGAGAGGGGGGAAAAACAAGATCAGCAATTCCCTCGCTCATCCTTGCAAATAGGTTAGTTCCCTTCCCACCCAACCAGCGACCCTCGGGCAGCCAGCGTGCCGCAAATCACGCCGGCGGCAGGGGCTCGGTCAGGAGCTGCGGTGGGGTCAGTGCCACTGACATGCAAGCTGCAAATCTTCCAGCTGGGGAATATACGCAAGCGCGGCCAGCAAGAGCAGCGAGAGGGGTTATTTCCAAGCCCTTCTGCCTTGGCAGCTGATGGGGTTTCAAAAGGGAAATGTTGTTTTCAGTGCCTGAAGTGAAAGGTGGCAGGTTTCTGTCGGGGATGTGTGCGCGGCAGCGGCTGGCAGCTGCAAAGGGTCCCTGAGCGGCGGAGGAGCGAGAGATCACCCACGGGCAAGAAATCTGGGGAACGGCAGCAGACTGCAGCGTCTGTTTTGATCACACTTAGAGAATGAGCAGGATTTATTGCACGGAAGGCAAAAAATAAATGAGCTGAATGTGCTAGAAAAATGGAGTCTGGAGAGAAGTACATGCCAAGCAGTAATGTTGCAGGGTATATGTGTGTAATTTGGCCAGTTAGTGAGAAAATCAATATTGTGGGCCAAGACCAGAACGCAGCTTTGTCCTTTTCTGGATTTTGAGGCATGAGATGCTCTCCCCCTCCCTCCAGATTTGAGCCTGTGTCTGTTTTGCTTCTGCCCTTTGTTGATGAAGGCTGAACACTGATGCTTTTGGGGCTACCAGTTAAGCAGAACTGCTCACAGGCGCTGGGGCCAAATGGATTTTCCTTAAAGAGACCTGCTTGGAAATCACCAGCGCAGGCACTGCTGGCTCTGCCGGGCCACAGGAGCCAGCCTGCATTGATTTCTGGGTGTGCCCCCACCAAAAAGATGTATTAATTATAACCACATCCACGCCCCAGGGGCAGGTTTCCCCTCTCAGCCCACCTCTCCCTGCTCCCCAGGTCACCTCCCAGCCCCGAGACGGGATCAACCAGGGCTTTGATTTCAAAGCCTGCCTTTTTTTTTTTTTCCCCTCCCCCCCTCTCTTTTTCTCCTTGTTTTACTTTGCCCTCCTGCTAAATTTCCTCCCTCCTTGAAGATACATATCTCCCCCTGCCCCCGCTCTTGGGCTTTTATATAGCACTTATTGGCCTGCTACCTACGTGTCGATGAGGGGGAGCACAGATGTGCTGCAGCTCCCAGCCTCCCTCTGACCACCCCCCCTAAATCCCCCAGGACTCCAGAGGTCTGGAAAGCCGATAGCTACAGTTCCCCGGGGTGCCATATAACAGCAAGGGGGCTGTTTCCACCAAAGGGTCCCTGACACACAGCCCACCCCATACATCAGCTGGGGGACTTTGATTCAGATAGCGATCTGCACAGGGCTCGCCTTCAATTAAGGGCGAGGGATGGGTTTTATGACTCCGGTTTCCCCCAGACGATTGCCCGTCGGCATCAGAGGGAACAGCATCGGCTGTTATCGGGACCCACAGCAGCGGTATGGAGTAATGAGGTCTTCTCCCGGGGAAGGGGGGAAATGAGGGGTGCAGGGAAATTGGGGCAGGTTTCTCTTTCTTCTCCTCCCCAAGAAAATGACTGGTGCTCGTTGAGAATGACCCACCCCTAGACCAAGGCTGGAGATTCCCTGTGAGCCATTATGTTTAAAATTAGAGATGGCTGGGGAAAAAGGAGTGGAAGAAAATGTGTAAAGGCTGTATTTGAGTATATAGGGCTCCTCCTATCCTCCCTCCCCTGCCCTCGGACCGGCCAGACTCCAGCAGTCATGCCCGGTGCTTGCGCTTTTGTCTGCAGGGCAAAATTCGGGTAGGGGATAAATAGGGAGAAATTGGCCGCTCTCGGAGAAAAGGCAGCATTATGCCATGGCCGCGGCGCAAATACCTGCAGTGCTACTGTGTACGCTGGACATTAACTGAAGGATTAATGGGGTTGGAGGCAGGGAGCCTCTGCTTGCGACGTTTTACAGTGCCCGCTGCCTTGCCCCAAGGTTCTCCCCTAGTGCCAAGGCTAGCTTCAGCCCTGAAGCTGGTTTTGGGGTGCGCAGCCAAAAATGCGCGCCCAGCACAGGGGCAGTTTGCACCTCTTCCCTTGCTGCACACCCAGACCCCTCCGGGTTCGTTAGAGATGGGCTTGGTGGCATCTTGGGTTGCTTGCTTTCTTCCCACTGGAAAGAAATCTTCAGCCAAATCGACGATCAGCTTTATAGGGGGGTGTCACCCCAACTTTCTGGGGTCAGAGATGCACTGGTGCAGCTCAGGGAGCATCTCCAGGTATGGGGCTGAGCAGCTGCAAAGCCGAGTTGCAGGAGCTGCTTGCTCATCCCTGCGAGCAGCACCGAGCCCTCCTCCGCTGAGTGGTAGCCAGCCGCATTCCCAAACAGTATCTGCTGTTATTGCATTAATTACAGTAATCTAATGGGAAATGTAAACAGGAAAGCTCCGGGGGGGGGGAGATAAGGGGTGCGGGGACATGAGGCAGGGGCTGACAAGCTCCCTCTGGCGCGAGGAGCGGAGTTCAGAGGAAAGTTCACTTTTCAGCTAGCGGCTGGCTGCCGCTCAAAGGCGTTAATTAGGGCGGCCAGATAGCAATCGGGACAGTGTCCCCAGCCGTTTCCCCTTTCGGTGACAATTGCACTCCTGGGGCTTGAAGTTCAGCTGCAGAGACCTAATGCCTTCGGTGCATGAGGGGGCCAGGGCACCGCGTTGCTGTGCAAGAGATTATTATTATTTTTTTAAACACCGGGATTTTAATCCCACCCGAGCTGAGCGGCATTGCTCTGCTGCCAGCTGGCCGAGGAAAGGCAGAGGTGGATGGAAATGGCTCTTCCCTGGGGCTTTCTCAGTGCAAGGCATCAGAGATGGATGCATCGGATGGGCAGGACCAGCGAACTCTCTGCTGAGGCTTTAAACCTCTCGCCCTGCTTCATCCAGAGCAGAAACCAGCCCGCAGAGCTGGAATTTTCCTTGCTGCATCCATGTGCTGGAAGCGCCTGGGTGAAGCAGGCTTTCCCCTGTGCTGCACGGGGCCCCGTGGGTGCTCGTCTGCTCTTCAGCCCTTGCCCCACTCCTCTCAGCCCCGCCAGCGCTCATGAGCATCTTCTGGTTCTGCCTCTTGAGTTTGGATCCAGGGAAAGTGGATACAGGCTTGGGCGCGGAAGGAAACAAGACAGTGGTGAAGAAGCTCCTTTTACTTTTATTTTACCTTCCCTTTTATTTTATTCTCCTTTAATTCTCATTTTCCTCCCTTCAAGGCTCCAGCTTCTCCCTCTCCCTGGCTGTGCTTGCAAATGATGTGCCCAAGGGAGAGCTGTGCTATAGGGGCCTTAGTTTTACTTTTGGAACGACCGTATCCACGACCACCAAGCATCTGAAAAAGCCCTTTCTAAGAAGTTGTTTTGCCAGCATGGCAGAGATTTCCATGCTCTGATCCTGCCTGGAAAGCAAATGCTGTGTGCGGTGAAACTGGCGCTGGAAGACCCCCGGAGCCACTTCTCCACGGGGAAAGCGTGAAGGCAGGCACCCGGCTCACGGTCGGGAGCTCCTGAGGCCGCAGTAACTCCTGTGCATGGCTGGGGATGATTTGCCCCTATAGCCATAGGGTGTATCAGGGCAGGGTCCCCAGGCCCTGCACCTCCCCGGGGTGCTGGGGCCACGCAGCATTGCTGAGCTCCCCGGCACTCGCGTATTAACTCCCCTCTCAGCATAGACCTTTCTTGGCCGTTTCGAAACCGGGAGGAGGCAGATCTCAGTTTCCACCCCTGAGACCTTTCCGTTCTCCTGGATTTTTTCCTTTTGGTCAAATCAGAAGGAAACCTAGTTTTTTGATCTGAGCCCATTTCTCAGCGATGAGATTTTTTTCTCTTCCCTGGCTGCTTTTAATCTGGGTAGGTGTGTGGGGGGGAAAGGGGGCAGATGAAATTACTGTTTATGTCACCTCCTTTGGCATTAAAGCAGCAAGTGAGGAATGTTCGAGCTGCCAAAGCCATTTATTTTTATTAAATCCAGTTTCCACAACAAGAAACACTCTCCATCATGCTCCTCGCTCCTGCTGCCGGGTGCTCCCAGCTCATTGCATGCAGCACCCAGGAGGATCTGGCCCTCAAAGAGCAGGAATCTAGGACAAAAGTCCTCCCAAAATACCTGTGGCTGGAAGCCAGCGGCCAGAAACACAGCAAAAACTGGTGCAGAGGCAGAGAGAGCTTTCGCTTACCTTTGCATGCAGCTTGCACGAAATCTGCGTTCAGTGGATTTGCACTGTGAGCTTGTGATGGGAGCAAGGAGCTGCTGGGGATGGCAGCTTGGGGTGCCACGTCGGTCCCCGTGTGCTTGCCCCCAGGGCTCCCTCTTGGGTCTGCGTGAGCGGGTCTGGCCGCCCTGTGGCTCTGCTTCCCTCTTCTTGCTCCGGGAACGATGACCTGAAATGAAACAGGGCGAACCGCCGGGCTTCAGCCAGAAAACTGAGCCAGCCCGAGAGGGGGTGAGCCCCAGCTTGTCGGCCCTTCCCGGGCATGCTGTGATCCCGGTTTTAGCTGAACAAAGAGAAACCCAGTGAGTAGGTGGCCTCCCAGAAGAAGGTATCATCAGCCTCATTTGGTCCTTAATTTTCTGTGATGAGCTCAAGGGGAGACGTTCTCAACACGGACTGGTGGGTGGGAGGAGGAAGATGTGGGACAGTGCTGGTGGGGGGTGTTTCTTCTACTTACTGCAGGGTCATCACTGCTGAAGCTGCTGGCTAAACCCCCAAACTGACGTGTGGGGACACAAAAGGTGCCACAAAGGCAAGAAAAAGTGCGGTACCACCACCCGATTTCCTCCACTTGGGTGAAAATTCCCTCTCCTTGCAAACCTTGGCTGATTTTTTTTTTGCAGCCCCTCCACCAGAAGCATCTGGGAGCCGGGTGGTGATAGACACAGGCGCGTAGGTGGAGCTGGAAACCCTCCACGGGTGAAACAGCCCCACTACCTGTGTGCGTGGGTGACTTGAGTGAGGTGTCGTTTTGCAGAGGTTGCATGCCAGGCCGGCGATGGAGAGCCTGCCAAGATAAATGGCCACGCTTCCTACAAAGAAAAAAATTTCTTCGGAGTGGCCAAGCATTAGGTAGAGTTGCTCCAGGGCAGGTCTCGCTTTCGCAGGAGTGTTTTGGGGAGGAGAAAGTAAAAATGACAGAGCAGGCTTTGTGAGATGCTGCAGTGCTGCAGGCACCCCCTCCAAAAATGTGGGGGCCGGGGCCGGCATCCTGGATCTGCTCCAAAATGCAGCTTTACTATTGAAAGGAAATATACACACACACACACACACACACACGTAGGCATATATATTATGTGCGTCTATGTGTATAACGAAGAGGTGTGCTTATGTTTCATTTCTCCAGAATTTGGCAAAACAGACCAGAATTGAGAACGAGACTCCAAGAATGCGTATTTGCAAATGAGCTTTTATTTTGCCTCAGGGAGCGGCGGTTTGCCGGCGCTCAGCGAAGACGCGTGAGCCGAGGCCGAAGAGCTGTGGGCTCGTGCAGCGCCGTGCACGGGGTCCCAGCTGGCCGGAGCAACCTCCTGCCTCCTTCCCAGGCTTCACCTAGTGGGGCAGCCCCCCCCGTGTTATTTTACACGTGGTGGTGGTCCCACCGGCTTAGCATCACCACCCCATCCCGCCCCGGTAATCGTATCATCAGAGCAAATAAATGAAAGCAGAGCCCATGGCATAGGTGTAATCAGACCGGCTCAGCAGAGCTCTGCTCCAGGGTGAAGAGCAACTCTTGATGATTAAAATTAGTGGGAGCATAACCAAAACATGTACAGTCCCACCTCTGGCTTTTCTACCCACCCAGAAGACAGATTATTTATTTGAATAGGAGCCCTTGCAACTGGAGATTTCTTGTAACCGATATTTAGGATTTTTTCTGGGGGGAGAGTTAAATACACAGAAGAAACGTTTGGAAACGGGCTGTGTGTGCTTTGGGGGAAATAAGGCACGCTTGGAGGCAAAAACTCCTTCTGTGGGGTCTGCGAATGCCCCTGGCATCTCTCAGAGATCCTTGTTACGTCCTCCTCTGGTTTGAAAACTAAGTAAGTGTCATGATTGGACTGGATTCTAGTTTAGTGACTTTGTCAGAGGAAATTATTTTGCTCAAAACCAGATAAATTTTGATTTTTCTTCTCAGCCATTTTTCTTTGCAGGGAGGTTTTGTTTCTCTTTCTGAGCATGTCTTTGTGTTTTCATTTGGAAACGGAGAAAAAAAAATCCCCCCGGTACTCTTGGCCAACCATTTCCCTCTTGCTGCCCCCCACCCCCAGCCTGACCGCATTGCAGAAATCCCGTGCATCTCTTGTCAAAGTCTAAATTAAATTAATGTTATGGATTTTAAAGATGTTGGAAGTGGTGAGAATCTGCTCCTCTCCCTGCCTTTTGTGGAAGTCCACAGTGCTTCCCCTGCTAAGCCTGTTGCTTTGACTTCATCTGGATTTATATCGGTGTCATTGAGAGCGTAACGCGGCTCTGAACCTCTTTGAACTCTGTTGTCTAAAGGACAAGGAAAGTGTGTAAACCCAGCTATTAAAAAGCCTCTCTTCTAGTGCTGGTCAATTTAAAATACATCTGGAACAATAAAAGGAGCGACCGTGCCAGCGCCGCGCTCGCTGAGCCCGTCACCCCCCCGGCCGGCCGGCTGCAGAGCTCGCCGCTGCCTCTGCCCTGCTTTCCTTGCTTTCAAGTTGTCTTCTTTATAACGAGAGAAAAGCGACGCGTCTGCCAGTCTGCTCTGAAATGCAAGGTTCCCAGAAGGTGAATTTGTGAATGGTTGGCTGGTCATTATGTGCCTCGGGGCCATCATTTTATTATTTTTTTTTTTTCCACACCAGTTGAGGGAGGAAGTTTGCAGGATGTTATCAGCATCCTGTTGCTGTGACCTGCTGAGCAATAGCATGTAAATATGTCTCCCCTTCACCACACCCCAGCGTCAACCTTTTGGCTCCTGTCTGCTGGCCATGTTCTGCAAGATTAATGTGTTTGTCGACTGTGGACAGGACCATATAGCTAAAAGGGATGGGTTTTTATTTTTTCTTGGGTGTCTTTTACCAGTTTCCCAATATTCAGTGTTATAAAGCATTTCTGGCAGTGGTTCTGGAGTGTGTTAATGAGACCACTTCTGGCACGGTGCAGGCATCTCACCGTGGGACATCCAGCAAACTTGGTCAAGGTGTCTCGTGTGTCCGCGCTTTGCAAGGAAGGTGGGGAGAGATTTTGGCTTTTTGGTTAGGTAGTCACTGATTGGAGATCACCACCAAAAAAAACCCCAACAAAACCCCAACGAAAAAAACCCCAACAAAACAATCAAAGAGAATAAATTTAGGAATTATGCTCTTTTTCCTGAGCGAGGACAAATGTTTGCTTTTTAACTATCTTAGGAGTTTCCTCCAGTGCAGTCAGTAATGCACAGCTTGGACAGTCCATGTGCCGTGTTTTCACCAGCAATCATGATACTGGCCATTATCCACCTAATTCTGTGTGTTCCCTGTCACTGGAGCTAGCCAGGCAGAGCAGCTTTCCATTGGAAATAGCTTTGCTGCAACCAAATCCTTTGCAGGAAATGCCTTCGTTTCACTGAAAAATGTCGAGAAAAGAATATGAAAGAGAGACCCATTTGAGCTTTCTCATTTCTTATTGATGTTCATGTAATTCTATAATCACACGGTACCTCTAATAGTAGCATAATATTTTAATCGCCCTCGAACAAAACATTCCAATGGTTCCGAATATATATATTTAGGCATTCTTTTTCCAAGGGAAAAAAGAGAAGAAAGTGAAGTGCCAACTGTTCAGACTGCCTCAGGGTGAAAACAAAACTCAGAAACTCCTCTCAGAAGATGTTTTCTGCTCTTTCTGCACCCCATATCCCAGCCCATCCCTCCAAATTGCTGGCCTCGGGGCATCATCATCAAAGGGTTGGACCCACAAGCTTGGTTCTTCTCCAGGAGCATCCCTTGTGTGCAAGCACCCGGGTTTGGACAGCCTGGGCTTGGAAAGATGAGAGAAATTCATTTCCCTGGTGCAGCACTGGTGTCTAGGCTTGACTCAGTCCTTCCACCCTCCTTCACCGCTTCCAGATCTGGTATCCAGTTTGAGCGTGGTTTAACGGAAGGATGGAGATTTTGGAGACCAGAGGTTCTTGCGTGTTTTTGAAGGTGGGTGAGTGGGTAGAGAAGAGCATCACCTTTACCTCCTGGGCAGGGAGCTGGGCTAAGCGCAACCCCCACAAGATACCAGAGACCCTGCAGGGAAAGGAGGAGAGTAAACAGCCCAGTGTGGAAAAGGCTTTGCCCAAAATATGGATCACGCTAGCCACCAGAGAAGCCAACCATGAGACTAAAAGCCACGGGGAGCCACGTTTTTGTTGGCTTCCCGGCTCACAGAGCTACCTATGCCTTTGCCGTGTGGTTTCTGAAGTGCTGGGATGCACCATCTCAAGTGGGCTGAGATAGTTGAAGGCTAGGACACGGCAGGCATCGTGTGATTGTCCTATTCCCTGCTTTGTTGGAGACAATATTGGTCTGTATGGTCTCATCCAGTACAGCTTCTGCCCTGTTTTTGAAGGTTTCTACTTGCTAGACCCTGCTGCCCCATAAAAGTCAGGTGGCCCTGGCAGACAGGCAGAACTTCAAGCAGTTGGGTGGATGCCACCACTGAAAATTTGGCCGCTCAGTCGTGCCTTGTCTCATGATGCTCCTGGGGCTCCTTCCCGGGGCTTCTCCACGTCCGTGGGTCCTGCCGCAGCCGTCCTGCCCAGGCTTCCCCGTGTCCTCTCCCTGATCTCGGGCTCCCAGCTCTGCTCCTCTCCCCCCGGCAGCTGTCTGCTCGTTGAGAAATTACTCCCCAAGGCTGCTTGGGAATACAAACAAGCATGCAACAGAAACAATAAATTATGCCGCCTGTCGTGGGTCCTGCCAGGAGATGCAATAGCCGAGGCTGGTTCAAACAGTATTAATTCAACACGCTGACAGAGAAGCTGCTGGAGTTATTGTTATCATGGTGCCTTGATGGGGCTGTCACCTCCACGCTAGCTGTCGGGGTGACACGGTCCTTTTAAGGATACTTCCTCGGGAGGGATTTCTTGTTGCCCCTCCTCATCTGCAGGTTTGCTTTGCAAATGCAAAATTGCTGGGGGACGTGGGTTTGGCTTGCGGAGCAGCCCTGAAAATCAGGTCCTGCTATCCTGGCTCCCAGCTAATGGGATCCCCATGGGACCAGCCAAGGCCTCCAAGGAGCGATGGTCATCAAGCAAGGCGCATCAGCCGGCCGCCTCTGTGCTGGCTTGGGATTTAGGCTTTTTACCCTCTATATGTGCTCAGCGTGAGCTCGTGGGTCAGAGCTGAGGTCTGGGTGGTGGGTGCGTCGAGGGCTGGAGGCTCTGGCATGGTTGAGGCCAAAGAGAACAACCTGAGCTGCTCTTGGCCCCTGGAGAAGCCAGCATCAGCTTTCATCATCCCAAGGACGCTCGGTGACACGCCAGCTGGATGCCCCAAGGTTGTGACATTGTTTGTCCAGGGCCCTTCCTATTCCCAGCAGAACAAGCTAGTGTTTGTTGTAGGGCGAAAAGCAGCCTCCAGCAGGAATAATTCTGATTTAAGGTCCTGTGCGAGCTGGTCCTCTCTCAGGGCTCTTCAAGGAAAGGACACTTCTAACCCCGTTTCTAATCGGCGGCCTATTTTTCATCAGCTCGATGGTAAAGATGCCTTGGCCAGTCCTCGCTGCCAGCGAGCGGGTCGGTCACGACTACCCAGCCCTTGATGGGAGCTGCCAAGTAACGTCAGCTGTCCCTTTGCACCCTGCGCCTGGGGGACAGTAAATCTGTAGGCAAACGTTAGGCCTTCCTGAAAAGCCTGACATTGCGGGGAGAAAATAAAAAGCTGGAGGGTTTTATTATCTTTCTCCTTATTGTCTTTTTTATTGCCTTTTGGAGTCACCCTGGAGAGCAATCTCCATCCCACACCACGGCCCTGCCAGACTTCCTCTGCTGTCGCTGTGACCTAAGAAATACAGGCCAATGCCTTCCTCTGCTCAGAGCGTTAATGAACCCGGCCCCTCGTTAGAGCTCTGAACTCAATGGAGCCCTTTCTCAGCATGGTCTGGGGCTACAGCAGGTCTCCCGGGACTTTTCCCCCCAAACCATCGTCCCTTCTCCTTGCAAATAGGGGCAGGAAGCTGCACTTGCATTTGGGAGGTGGAGAGGTTGCAGGTTCCTTGCCTGCACGGCTGGTGCCGCGGTGGGAAGTCTCTGAAATCCCCTGATAATTCAGGGCTGGCTCCGAGGGCGGTCTGCGCGGGGGAGAGGCTCAGCATCTGGCAGGAACCCGAGGAGATGCTTCTTGCGGGGAAACTATGCGCTCTGCTAATTCATTAAGCACTTATCTCCTGCTCCTGCTCTTAAGGAAGACAGGGCTGGAGTGGAGGAGGTACGGGGCAGACCAGACAGCCAGTTGCAACAAGCATATATCCTTTAAAGAGAAGGTGTAAGCGAGACACTGTTGCTGAGGTCAGCGTGAGATTATGGGGACTCCATTTTTGCCCTTATCTCTCCAAAGTATGCAGCCCGGCCTCTGCTTTCCTGGGAAGTCAGGAGTCAAATAAAAAACGTGTATTGAAATGCTGGGGTAAATGCGCCGGTACTCATGTTCTCTTGCAGCAACGTGCCCGGCTGCATCCTCAGCTGGAGACTGGTCTCCGTCCTTAATGCCAAGCCCTGGAGGTACTCGATGCCCTTATTCCAACGTCACTGTGGTTTGAATCCAGCGAGAAGTCATGCTCCATCGTGTGGTTAGGGAACTGCTGAACACCAGATGCGATGGTGATAACTTCTAGGGTACATCCACAGTTTAATTTCTCGGTGTTGAGCGAGGTTTCGCTTGGATGTATTGTTTGGATTTTCCCCATAGCAACCAAAGAAATCTTTTAATGAAAAAAAGTCATTGCAATTTCCTCCCAGTTTTTAACTCCCCCATTCTTGCTCTCCCTTCCGAGAAAGCAAGAGGATTTTTCAGGCTAAAAGGGAGGAAGGGTAACCCGCCACCAACAGGTCGTTGCCCGGCGAAGGTTTGCAAATCTGGAGAAAACATTTACCCAACCAGCCCATATTTCAGTGACTGGGCTCCGTGTGGGTAGCCAACTTAGGATGTGTGTTTGCAGGGTCTGACCTTTCTCTCCCAACAGTGACTAAGGTCCAGCATCCTTTCCTATGTATCTTCTCCCTTTGGCAACAGCTCTGATATAAATTCAGTAATAACATGCCTACGCACCTGCTGCCGTGGGTGGAGTTGGTCCAAAAATGAGCTCTGTTTTGCCAGGACATTTTTCTGAGAAACTTCTTCTGGCCAAACAATGATCGACTGGATTTTCTTTCTCTATGTGCTTCAAAGCATGAAGTGTCAGGTTAGCTTCCTCAAAACCTTGAAAAATTCTGCTTAAAATGGGAGTACTCTCCCAAAGCATTCCGTCAACCTGCTTCTTATCCATCCCTGTGGATGCTGGGTTTGGTGGGCTGCTTTCACGCAGGTTGCAGCCACCGTGGAACTTTTTTCCTTGGTTGCACCTTTCTGCTGGAAAACAGCAGTCGTCTCATACCGGAGCCACCAATGCTGCATTTGCAGCGTGGTCGGACCTTTGTGCTCATCAGCTCCTGGCTCATCACGCTGCCCCGTGCTGCAGCTGGGCTGCTCCGTGCTCCTTTTGTGTCTGACAACATTCCCCTTGTACTTCCAAGGTCACCATTTTGGCTGACTCACTCAGGACCAAACCGGGGATTTCCAGAAGCAAAAGCTGCAACTTGAATCTTTTTGCTTTGTTGTTTTTTTTTTTCTACCCCCCCCACCATGTGTGTGTGAACCCTCTGAAAACTGGCTGGCTTGATTTTGTACAGCCTGGCAGCACTCAGCTGAGATATTCCAGTTTCCTTCTGATCCTTCTGGGAAAGATTAGAGGAGGTCCAGGTTCCTCGTGGCTGCGTATGGTGTCTTCTTGCACTTCGGGTAAGGGCGATGGGGGAGGCTCAATAGATGTGCAGTTAAATGCAGCTGAAGAAACCCCACAACGTATTTTTGGCTGGTTTCAGGTGACTCTTGAAGTTGGGGCTTCAAGGGAAATGGCAAGTGAAATATCTACACGCTGTGAGCAGACCCTGGTCGGAGATCAGCAGGGCAGGACCCTGGTGTAAATACGAAGGGATTCCCTGTTAAGCCTGTTCTACACCGACCTTGGCTCTTCCCCTCCGAGCGACCGCCTGAGCTCACGGGCGTATCGTGCTGTCGGGAGTCCTTATGGCCATATCCCAGTTCCCTTTGCCTTTGCACACCTCCCCCCAAAACCTAGAGAAGTTCTTTGAGGTTGGGGAAAAAAAAAAATTAAAATCCCCTCAGATTTCCTCCCCAAACTTGAACCTGAGCACTGCAACACCTGCCTTGCAGTTTCCAAAGTGCAATACCACTCTCTGGCTGTAAAGAGCCTTTTCTATCACCCAGGTGCCCTCCAAAGGGTTTCAAGCCGAGTCAGCACTTGGAAAACTCTCCAGGACGGGGGTTATTCCCTGGGCTATTCCCTGGACTGACCGATGCCCCCTTCACTGCTGGAGGGAGCTGACGGAGCATTAAAAGGGGACAGGAAAAAAAACATTCAGCTGTGGCATTTGCTGGTTGCGTGCAGCCGCAGGCAGGAACTGTTTCCTCTGTTTGCAGGCTTTTAGGGAAAGGAGAGCTCAACGGAGTTGCTAAATTAGAATGAAGTGAAAAAATATTGCTGTGAACAACAGAATGTTTAGCCTTTTTTTTTTTTTTTAAACAAAAACACAAAACCTTGGAGTGATTTACATGGGAAAGGGGAGCCGGAAACAATTTTAGAGGCTGTTTTCCAAAATTGATGAATAACAGAAGATACAATGGTTAAAGCAAATGGCCCAAATTTCCTGCTCTTTTAAGCAGCTGAATAGATACTAAAAACAAGGGTACCCTGTTTTTCTCCTTATAGAGCTGGCAGAGAGGGGTTTTTTCCTGGGTTATTTTGGTTTTGGAGGGGTTGGTGCTGTAGAGGAGGCAGAAGCAAGGTGGGTGCCGGGGGTCCGCGCCGCCGCGGCCGCTCCGTCGGGCAGGATGCGCGGGAATTCCAGAGGTGGAGAAGAGTGGCACGGGCCAGGAGAGACGTTTTGAATCATTTCTGGTGAATAATGCTGCAGGCATGAGTCATGAGGAGGGATCTGAAACTTCCTTTTGGTTTTTTTTTTTATTATTTCTGTGGGTAGCCGTTTGATTTTGCCTCGGCCTGAGGCTTGCTTTCCTCCAGCGCCAAGTGCGTTTCCCTTCTAACCCTTGCCCCTCACCAGCCCCACTGGACGAGGACTCGGGTTTGGCTCCCACTAAAGACAAGTTGGAAACTTTTATTTCTCCTTGCGAAAGTCTTTGATGCTTCCAGAAAATATTCTTGTTTCGCTTTGAGAAAAAACACCTTGGACGAGATCCCTGCAAAGCTGTTGTCTTCCAGCAGCTACAGCACTTGTCTGAGACACCACAAAGGATGTCCATGTGTCTAAGGTCTTAACAGTGACAGTACAACCCAGGGAAGCCTCCAAGCGAGGTTCTTTGCCGTGTCCTCTTGCAGCCATTCTGCTGCTCCACGTGCACAAAATCATGAAGCGGTGAAGTGATTTTTGGATGGTTAAATGAACAAACGGCAACTTTTTTTTTGGCAGCTTTGCAAGCAAGCTTTTTGTGTTTAGCTGGGGTGTAAAAGACTGAGGTTCAAGAGCCTGGTGAAAAGTAGGAGTTACCTGGTGAGCTCCAGCCTGTCCGAACTGGTGCATGGACATCACTGGAAAATCTTCCCTGGCTTTTGAACCTGGCTAAGAGGTTTCCACCAACTCTTGTCATGAATTATTTCCTCTGAGTGGATATTTTCTGCTTTCAAAGGAATTTTATGCAGGAAACCTGGGGAACATCTTGGACACTGATGAACCGGTAACTTCCATCCTCCGTCAGGTGAACCTTCTCATGAGCGTGTCTGCTGGCCTCCCGCACCGTGCAGTGAAACAGGGCTTCGCCAGGTTATTTTAGGTTTTGAGCATGCTTCAGATAATGAATCGCTTTCCCTGTTCCCTTCTCCCATCTCTCCAACATCTCTTCCTCCCAAAAATCTGGGAACTCCACCAGGCAGTTGCACTCACTTAATCAAATAAAAGTAACCGCAGACGGCACGTTAAGTTGCTAATTGCACTCAAAAAGTTATCTTGCTTTTCACTGCTGGGATGAACGATCACCCCTCCCCAAACACCTCCTCTTCCTCAGGCTTGTGAATTGGACAGAACATATATTAAACGCGTAATGCGAAGACACAAGTACAAAATCCCTTTCTTGGGTTGTTTCCCATGTTAACCAAAGCCTGGTAAATCATTTCTTGTATTTATGGACTCCGCAAGCAAATTGTCATTCAAAACGCCACTTGTAGCTTTCAAGCCCAGATGAATTACTGCGTATGTGATACACACCTCTTCCTTAACAACACATTCAGATGTCAGGACGCTGAGAAGCACTTTCCTCCCGAAGGCTCATTCAGGCCTCAGAGGAAAAAGGATTCAAACCACTTTGGTATTTTTAACCGATTCTTTCCCGGTGGTGGGGGCAGGCTTAGATGTTCTGCTGAGACATCATCCCTGTAGGTCTTCTGGTCCGTAACTCAATGTGAAGTGAAGGAAGGTCTTGGATGCTGAGCCCCTGCAAAGACCCACAGAAGCTACTTGATGGTACGAAGTCAATGAGAACTTCTTGGAACTGTGTGGTCTCACCTGTGCTTGCATTCCCTACCTCAAGCAGGGATCAAGCCTCGATCATTTCATGGGCTTCCCACAGGACATCCATGCGGCCAGCAGCAGCAGTGGTGATGCTGAGATGAAGGCGAGGCGAGGTGTGAACAGGAGACGGGTGGTTGCAGGGAGGAAGGATGAATCCTGAGGTGGAAATTAATCCTCGCAGGAAACGCAACCTGGATGAGTGTGGAGAAGAGTAGTGAAGGTGAGACGAAGTCTGTGATGAGGCAGTCGCTGCAGTTTTGTGGTCTCTTAATGATGGGCTCGGTCTCGTTCCTTGCAGCCAAGCTCCATGAGATCATGCAATTCACATCACTACACACCGGCACTACTCACTGCTGCAAGTGGGCTGTGTCCTGGCCATGAAGATGCTTTTAGCCTTTGGAGAGACTGATGTGACCTGCATTGACAGCTAGTTCTTGGAGAGGTCTTTAGCTCTGAAACCAAACCGACTGTCGCAAGAAAACGTAGCCTATATTTTACCCTGAGATGCTCAGGGTGCAAGATTTGCTCTGCTTAGTAGACACCTGGTGCCTGGGATTTACACGGGAGTGCAATGGCAGAAGCCCACCATGAAGTATAGGCTGGGCTTTGGTATCATGACTGCAGGTACCTGATTTACCACGAGCTATTTTAGGATGTGAGCTCAAGCCTGACAGATGCAAAAAGCCGCTTGGGATCTGGGTTTATGAGGAACAGTGATGTCTGGGAGGAGAGTGAGGGTGAGTGCCTTGCATTGTACAAGGCCCCAGGGAGGATGTCTATGGCATGAGGCCGATGGCGCGCTCTGCAGCGGTACACGTTGTTCTGAACCATGTGGTACTAAAACTAATTTTATACGTCCACTTAATGTCATTTGCAGAGCCCAGCGTGGGTGTGGGGTTGCACACCCAGAGAGCCCTTTGTTCCACAGGCCGCCGAGCAGATGGAGACCAGTCCTGGCCCCAGCTCAGGATGCCCAGGAGTTTCATGCGTAGCCAAGGACAAAGGCTGGCAAATGATGAAAGGACTCCTGCACTCGTTTACTACACCGGCGTCTACATGCATTACGTCGGCGAGGATGGAGGCTGCTGTCATCGGATGAGATGGACAGGACACTCTTGACGTGGTGGGGTTACTCTTCCAGCGCCGGGTGGGATGCAGGTCTTGGAGAGAGGTGCATTTACCTGGGAAGAGCGATACAGCTCGGTGGGTTTTGAACATTCATGGGATCTTGCACGAAGCTGTGCACGATGCACAATGTTTTGGTCGCCTACAGCAAGTTCCTACCAAGGGTGGCTGGTAATAAGACAACCAGGGTCAGCGTGAGAATCTGCTGGGAAGGGGGAGGGAAAGTGAGGAGCCGAAGGCAGCTTGCTGAGGAAGCCCCACCGTAAGCATTTTCCTGCCCTGGGATGACCAACGTACATCCTGAGAAAAGGGTACTTGCATTGTGCGGCCTGCTGCTCTGCCCATCCTGCCAGGAACAATGAGGCAGCTCTTAAAAAAAAAAAAGGCAAGGAAAAAAAAAAAAAAAGCATTTTCAGGGTTGTGGGAGAGAAAAGCAGGGGGCATTGGGGAGGATGGGCGAGCAAGGGGGGAGATGACGCAGAAGGAGCAGCAATGTGCTTTGGCTGCGTGAGTAGCCGGAGACGCAGCCCGTGCTCTGAACGTCCCACCTTTGTCAACAGGTTTGGTCCAAGCAGCTGCTGAAGAAAAAGTGGGGAGGCACGAAATCTGGGCCGTGGGTTGAAACTAGCCTCCAAACCACCTCCCAGGGGTTCTTTAAAGCTTTTCCCCCAGGAAAGCTGCTTTGAAGCACGGGGGTGCGTGTTGGGGGTGCTGGTGGCATCTCCTCATCGTTGCCTGCTGGGGTCCCCGAGCCCGTGGCATGAGGGAGCCAGGTAAAGAGTCGGGGGGGTGCCAGCAAGGCGATACCAACCCCGGTGTTGAAGGTAGAGGTGGCAGCTGTGTCAAGCATCTCTTCCTAGCTGAATCCTCCCCCATGCCTGTCCTCTCTGCTCTTAAAGGTGCCTTTTCTTCCCATCACCGCAGCTGGATTCAAATGCTTTTGGGCTGTTTCTCTGACAGCAGCTGAATTTTCCATCAGCGGAAGCTCTTTGAAGCAGAAAGCATCTTTGTGGTCTTTTGGGAGCCCAGGAGGTTCACAGGCCATGCAGGTGAGGTCTGAGGCTGCTCACGGACTCTCGGGGAGTCTGCAAGGGATTTTTTCCACCGGAGTGGTTTGGATTGCAAGCTTCCCAGCAGCTGGGTCGGCATTCACTCCAGTTACGAAAACCACATCTGACTCTGCACGCTGCAGAGGTACAATCCAGGGGAAGACGGACGCAAACGCAAGAGGTTTTGATTTTTCCCCAAAACCGAGTGGCGACAGCCTCTTACATGTCAAATAGCCTCAATATGTACAAATTAATCCTATGACCCATTTTTTCTGCCCCGGCTCAGCCTCACCATATGAAAGATGCCCATGTAAGGATGGAGTCGGAGATGCTGGCAGGGAAGAAGCTGCATCCCCTTTGCCGAGGAGCACCCTGCCCTCCGCATCCCATCGGCCGTGGCCTCGGCAGAGAGAGAGCCCATCCCTGGCTCTTCAGTGATCCCTGAATCAGTCAGGGCTGACAGGGAGAATTTGAAAGGATATCGTCAAATTTTGCCTTTGTTGTCAATTAGTCTTTATAGCTGGTGCTGGCATTCCCGGCTTCCGGCAATTCCGTGGCAGCCTGAAGCCTTAATGTCTTCCTTGGCTGATTGTGGTAGGGACTGGTTAATCTGGGTCGGGGGTCTGGCTGTGGGATTTCTGCCTCGGTGACAGAAATGGTCATTTTGTGCTCTGTGTGTGCTACTTTCAGCCTGCTAGCTGGAAATCCTCCGCGTACCTGCGAGCTGTGGAAGAGAAGTTTTAATTTTGGGCTTGCTTTTTCTCTTAAAAATCAGAGCCGCTGCAGGCAGCGAAAGGCAGTAAAGATTAATTTTCACAAGCACACGTGAAATTCAAAGCAGCTGGTATGTGAAGTGCCTCCCTGCGCAAGACATTTGTGCTGTACCTTCCATTAACTCTGTTGCGTGAAGCGGCGTGTGTATAATACTCCTCAGTCGGTGACAATGAAACACTCGGCGCCGTCTTGCTTTGGGCTGGCAGCAGTGTCCGTGGGCATGGCCGAGGACGCGGGGGACCGAGGCGATGGGCAGCCATGCCCTTGGTTTGCAATGCAGTGCTAAAGCAGCGAGGCAGCGTTTTCCGTGGCGGAACTTCAAGCACTTCGCAGAAGGTTAAATGTCAGCTCTGCCTTTTACACCCAGGGAAACCAGGTCACGGAGCAGGAGGGGGATGTTGCCCCAGGGTCATCTGGCATCCAAGGGACACCGTTCAGGGCCGGGTCAGTGCTCTGGTCATTAGCTGCCTCTGACACAGCAAGGGCATCCTCCGAGGCTCGGGGGCTATTCGGGCAGAGATAGTCCTTTCCTGGTTGTCTCAAAGACTTCTGCTCTGGTTAATTGCTCCTGGGAGCTGCTGGCGGATACTGGTGGCTCCTGGGGACACAGTGGAGGGGAGGTTTTCCAGGGCACTGGATGCACTGGGCACAGTAGTCCGTGCTGCGAACGTCGCGCTGGCTGGCTAGCAGAGACAAATAATCCTCCAAATCTGGCAGGGCTGTGAGCAAGGCAGGCCCTGCTCGAAGGATACTGCCACAGAGGTTATTTGAACTACCTGAGGATTTTTTTATTTTATATTTGCATATTTTTTTTCTAAGCCCTAAACTGTGTGGAACTCAGACTAAACAGAAAATACAGCTAAGAAACCATCTTGCTGTAACGCTGGGAGTCAGACTGTTGCAGTGTGCTTCTGAAGTCCAATTGTGGTTGTAAGGTGATCCCAGAAACCAAAAGATTACAACTGTAAGGCAGTTCACAAATACCAGACCGTTAAGGAAGGCATCTTGGGGACCGAGGCCCAGATGATTTTCAGGGTCCATTTGGGGACGAGGTGGCACCAGCCGTTTAGTTTAGCATCTCTGCGTGCATTGAAGTGTGAGCGGTGTGCACTGGATGCCAAACCAGTGTATTGGAAATGTAGGTACCGGGTCCTGAACTGGGAATTTCTCTCCTGTAACCCATCGTGATCTGTCCAGACTGCTGTCGTCCCCTCAAAATGAAGGCAATCTCCTCCACTCTAATGCCGTCTTTTTATTTTTATATATACATATAATATATATATATAAAAATATTTTGGTTTATTATAGATTATAAATCTCTATATGGATTGTATCTCTATAATGTTATATGTCTAGTTCTAGATATCTAATATAATCTCTGAATATTATATATCTATATTAAACTACATCAGCCATGCTGACAACTTGCTGGTTTGCCTCCTTTGGGCTGTACCTGCTATTCTGCTTTCCTTTGCTAGCTACATCTCCTTCCTTCGTTCCCCTGACGACCTTTCTGTTTCAATGACCGTCCCTTCACCTGTTCAATACGTTTAACTGATAATTCCCTCGTAATGCTAGTGATCCACTAGCCAAGTGATCAAATTAAGAGGGGGGAAATAGTGGCACAAGCTGTGCTGTGTCCAGCGGAGGACTCCCACTTCTGTTCAGAGAAAAGCTGATGGCAGCACATCTGACAGTGCAGCGGCTTTGACTTGAACGACTTCGCCACGCTAAACGACAAGGGGATTAATCCATTCTTTATTGTCAGTCATAAAAGACAAGTGTCACCATTAAGCCTGGGGTTTGTATACATCTGCGTCTGGCACTTTTGCCTTTGGAGTTTTCTCCGTTTCTGGGACCTTTTGGGGATTCCAGCTGAAATCAGATGCTCAGAAGTAAGTAAATATAAAATATTAATGAAAGCCTTTTCACTGCCTAGGACTGAGCGTATCCCAAAGCGCACGGAAGACTGGACGTGGAAAAAATGCAGTCATAACCATAGGGCAAGGAAAGTAATCTCCTCGAGGTTATCCACCAGCCAAAACGCCCCATTCCTGGATTTACTTTACAGCTCCAAGTTCAGGTACTAATTCCATCCCACTCCTCTGAGAAAGATGAGCTGATTGAGCATGGGTTTACCTTATAATATTTTTGCCCTGCAACACTGTTGGTATTGAGTGCTAAATTTTCCTGGTTTTGAAGAGCTGAGTTTTAGGATGAAAGACCTGGTTGCATCGCAGGTAACGGCAGAACTCCCACCAGCTCCCAAGGATGCCTCCCCAGAGTGTCATCGTTCTCCAAAGTGATGAGCAGTCACAGCTCAGCATAAAATTAACAGGAGCTGGGCGTCCTTGGCATCTTCAAAAATGAAGATCAAGGTGTCCTAAACAAGAAACCCAATAAACCAGCACCTAAAAGCAGAGGGTGCTTTTCACCCTTCAGGTTTTCTAAATCTCTGGTTCCAGCCTGATGGACGCAAGCCTGGGAAATCACGGGATCCTGCTTCTGCCTGGCCGAAAGGCAATTTCTATTCTATTTATACTTTGTAACAGGAGAATAAATCAGAGAGATGCTGTCTGTTTGGTTTGTTAAGCTGGTCTTCAGTGTTTCAGAGGTCATGAAACATTGCACGATCACAGGGCAAGAAATTATTTGATGCAGCTAAATGCACCACACTAGCTTAGCCCGAGGATGTAGCTCGGACAGCTGATCCATTTTTTCCACGTTGTGGCGGGCGATAGGAAAGGCAGCTTTGTGCTTCGCAAAGCCTGTGTCATCCCTTTCGGTCCCCGCACCGTGATGAGTAGCTACAAGCTCAGCTTCTTCACGTGGGCTTCCTGAACGTGAGGAGGATGCTGCTGCAGAGTCAAACTGCGAATGAGGTTCGACTTACTATTTGACATGGCAGGACTGCTCTCAACCTGCCCAGCACAAGCAGAAAGTTTGTGTAAGTTTTGACTCAGCTGGGAGACAGGTCCTGGTCTGCAAGATATTTTCCAGACTCGGTTAAACTGCTTTCCAAATGCACAGTGTGTTTCCGCAAGACAACCAGCCTTGGCTGGAGCAAATAGCTGATGATTTGAAATCAATTTGTTACGGATGGTTTTAAAGCTGGCATTCAGTTCATTTCCAAGCAGCTGCACATTGTTGTAATTTGTTCACAGTGTCACAAATGCTACTTTTTCCTTTCTTGTAACAGCTTCTCTGCATTACAACAACTCGTTTAGTTTCTGAACAAGTCCTCTCTCTTGCAGCCCTTGCCACCTCAAAGAACAGCAAGAGCACCTCCCCTTCGCAATTTCCCTTTCCCTCTTAACCTTGACCTGTAATATGCTGAAAGTTGTTACTGAAAACCACCTTGATCAGAAATGACATTATAAAAACTTGCTCAACCAGATGCAGAAAAAAATCCACCCACGATAAAGATTCCCAGAGCCAACAATTTTGAGTTACGGACCTACCCCTTCTTGGAATATGGAGTCGACTGCTTCAAGGTAGTACCTATCAATTTTTTTTGCTTTCTTTCCGAGTGACTGTGCTTTGTAAAAAGGAGGCTTGGCTGAGTATTGCTGTGCACGAAAATACCAAGCAGAGAGATGCTTCCTGAGCTGGACTGTGAAAGCAGCAGTGGGGGGCTGGGCTCTGCCAAAGGCTCCTTTGCAGGGATGGTTGAGATTTGGTGACTTAAATTCTGCTTTGCAGCCGTGCACCTGAGAGGAGAAGCCTAGTCTGGAGCCCTCAGGTCCTTCAGCGGTCGGGGTTTGTGGTTTGAACTCAGTTCACACCTAAAGACACTGCTTATGTGAAATCAGCTTCTAACAGCCCGGCTTTGCGGATCGAGGCTGCAAAGGGAACCTGGACGCAAGGCTGAGCATCGATTCCTGTTGTGCAAAAATTGAGCAGGATCTGGCCACCACAATTTAGCAAAGTTCTTGAAAAGTTTTTTTTTGGTTTGGTGTTTTCCCCCCCGCCCCCCCTTAAAATCTTTATTGTCTCTGGGAATGCTTTGCTTAAGCCTTTTCCAGACTGGGTGGAAATTCACAGATCCCATTAGTGGGAGATCCTTGACCCAGAAGGTTACGATGAACATCTGATGATTTGAATCCTTCTCCTACCCAGCCAAAAAGCATTTGTGTATATTAAGTTTTATAAGAGTTAACTTTTGGAAGGACCAGAGCCTGGAAATTGAAAGAGCTTTAATGGGTTCTGCTTGAAGCTTTTATTTACTGCAAACTTGAGCAGAAAAATCAGGGTCTGAAGTTGTTCCTACTGCAGCCAGGGGAAACAATCTATTTATTGCAGGGGATAGAGACTCCAACCCTTAGCTTGTGTTCAACCTGAACTCCTCCGGTCTGCATGTGTTGGCAGTGAATGAATTGCTCTCGGTTTCTGGACTTTGAGCTCTGGAATTCTTTTCGATCCTGGAGATAAGAAAAAAGTGTTCTAAACAGATGCGTCATGCCTGCTTAATTTTCCATTAAAACCAGAGAAGATATTTAACTCTCTCCTATCGGGGGCCGTGTGTGAGAAAGCCATGCTTTCTTGGCGCCAAAATCCGTCCTATTAGTGGAGATACCGTGGAGACCTTGGAGTATCCATCCCTGTAAACATCATTAGTTGTGGAAAAGCCATTCATTAGTAACAGGCAATACGTTCTTCTGTCCTCTCCTCTGAAGAATAGGCAGTGCTATCTAAATAAGCTGTTTCCTGAGAAGTTACTCAAAGTTACTGCTGTAGTTGTAGGCCAACTCTCCTCCCCCAGGAGCCGGACAGAAACAAAACTTTTGGAGAGGAAAGAGCTGCCCTTTAGTCCAGCAGACTGTGCCATTCCTCTGAAGTTCTTCCTTTCTCCTCAGCCTCCTGGTTAATGCGCTCCTTGCTTGTTTTTTCACCTCCTGTCAACCGCAAAACCAGCCCTTTCCGTGCCTACACCCGAGCTGAAGGCACTGGTGCCCTGACACCCCTCTGTGCTCTTGGTTTGTCCGAAAGCAGCTGCAAAAATCCTCCCTGACATCCCATCCGACCCTCTTCGGATTCCCCTCGCTGGCTTCCCATGACCCCCTGTGATTAATTCTGCATTCCTTGTCCTCCTCCTTCGGCATCCTCCGTAGTACCCCTGACTTCCCCAGCCAAAAAAACCACGACCAGGCACCTTCTCACAGGCTTTGTCCTGGACCACCCTGGCAGCAAAGACCTGGTCGTGGAGGGGGAAAATTGGGAACAGCCTCTCCAAATGCCTGAGTGACAGCAGTGCTGTGGAAAAATCCTTCCTGTTCTCTTCTTGGCAAGGAGGGGCAAGTTTGTGGAACGCTGTCTCCAGTGGGCTGGTGGAAACCTGCCTTGACGGTGCTGGAGGGTGCACTTGGAGGCAGGAGCCTATGCTGCTTCGAGTTGTGCCCTCTGCTATGTGTTACCAGCACTTAATTACACCTTGTACATTAGAAACACTCCCTTGCCCTCCACAGTCCGCTTCAGGAGGTGTTTGGGACAACACGTCAAAGCAGGAAAGACTCCCAGAGGAGAGGGCAGATGTGAGGACACAGATGGGTGTTCCTGTGCTGTCTTTCAGGCCAGACCCATACCCAGGATTTTAATTTCTTCGAGTTGTTATTTACCTCTCCTTTAAAAGAGAAGCGTGCTGGCCTCTGCATGTCATATTCCAACGGGCATGGGTGGTTTTGGCTTTCCCTAAGCGCCACCGATGGTCCCAGCTGGCTATCACAGCCTCTCCTTCCTTCCCCTCCAGTTGCTGTCAGATCTCCAGCAGCTTTCTGCTGAGAGCTTTGGGCTGTCACAGTGGCGGTCCCCACTTCTGCTAGTTAATATTTCTAACATGGTCGGGCTTTCTAGAAATGTGGAAACATTAGAGCGCTGACTGGATTCTCACCGGATAGGAGACAATAGGAAATAATTATGCTTGGTGCAACGCGTGTTTTCTAGCACCTATTCAGCGTTCGCTGTAAGGTATCAGACATATCCAGGATAGAAACCCAAGCAGAAGAGGAATAAAATGTATTAGGTACACCCTCGGACCACCAAGTGAAGAGGATTTAGTCTGTATAATAAACTGCCTGTGTATCATTTATCACGGCTCCACAGTGATTGCCTGGGAGTGATGATGGACACCGTAAGTTACAAAACTATAATGACGTGTCGTGTAACAGACCGCAGGTGTCCGTGGGGGGAGCCGGGAGGAAATCAACCTGACAGCCTTAAGAAAGCGGCTTGTGCTGGCATCCGCAGGGACGCCCGGGCGCCCGGGCTCGTCCTCCGCCCGCCGCGTCGCTCTCCCGGTTTCCTTGCGTGGAGAGCTCTGCTGAAAGGCTTCTTTCTTCCTCCCCTGTGAGGATGATCCCACCTCTTCGGGCAGGCTCTGTTTTCCTTTGGAGAAGGGAACAGCTAGGGCAGATCTCTCCTGCTCCAAGGGGAGCGGGCTGTGGCCGAGCACCCCTGCCCTCCCCTCCACCTTGCTCCTGGGTGGGAGGGAGCAGGAAAGCTTGGAGGAAACCTTGCATTTCCCTCAAAAGCTCCATCAGCTTGGGGATCAGCTCAAACGGGGCGGGGGGCAGGGTGCAAACACACCATGCCCATGGGGGTAGCCCTGTCCGAGGGGCTGGGGGGACGGTCGTTTCAGCGGAGCCCCCGTTTTGTGGCTCCTCGCTCCATCCGCGAGCATCTCCGTTATTGGAGAGCCCCTGACCTCCCCTGGCAGGTTTCTCCATTGTCTGCCTGACCTCACCATTATAAAGCATTTCCTACTATTTAGCCCGATGTTTTTCTTTCTTAATTTTAGGCCATTAGTGCTTGTTCTTCCCAAAATTTACTACTGAAAATGACTCTGCCTCCTCCCTTCCTCTCGCTTGACAGATGGCTACAGAGTGACCCTCCAGGATTTATATCTCCAGTGGCGAGGCAGGACTCCTCTCCTATCTTAATCCCCTCAAGGCCATAGTAAAATAAAGCCGTTGTCTTTAAATCTGAATCTGTTACAACCTCTGTCTCAGAGCAGCGATATTCTCCACCTCGCTGAAGTTCAGCTGTATTTGCTTTCACAGCTCTGTCCCAGAAAGTCCAGGAATGAGCTTCCAAAGATGCTTCATTTTTCACTAGGGATTTCAGAAACTCGTTATATTGCCTCATGGTATACTAGCTAAGGATATAGTTATCTTCTTTATTTTTCATTTACCTTCTTTTTTGCAAAAAAATTTTTTCTATGCATATAATACAAAGGCCCTTCACTTCCCAGTCAGATAGAGGAGAAAATTTTCTCTTTTCCCCTCGTCAGTTTAGACCTATATGAATAATTCCTTTTGGGGTTTGCTGCTTGAGCAAAAAAAGCAAAAAAAAAAAAAAAAAGGAAATATATTGGTGAGCAGAACACCTATTTTGTTGGTTTTTTTAGCTTTTTGGATTATTAATAATTTTAACCCTCTTTGGCTGTTAAATTTTAGAAAAACTCTCAAATGATAAGAAATTGTCATTCAATGTGAGAGCTAATGGAGTAAATGTTCTTCTCTTCCACTGGTATGAAAAATAAAACTGATGTGAATGAAAACTTCCTAGACCCGAATTTCAAAACGTTGTTGTTTGGTGGATGAAGTACGCGGGCAAATAGTTTCTCCTGGCCGCACGTGGGAGTTTCCACTTGAAGGGGCGGCAGTTGGTAGCTCCTTCCATTTGTCATACGCGATGGAGGAAGACTGTGGTCCAGTGATGAAGAGGTTGTGGGATGGACGAACCCTCCTAGAAGGCATTGTTGCCACCATCGCTCTTCCCAGCCCCACGGGACCCACAGGGATCCCATCTCACCTGCTTGAATGGAAGATGTTGGAGATGTTTGTAAAAGTTGTGGCTGGGCTCATCTGAGCAAACATCATCCTGGGTCCTGCTTGGGCATCAGGGTGGGAGAAGTTACCTCCTGTGCTCCTCCCAGGCTTGCAAGTCTGGGACAGGGAGGGTGTGACTCCGCTCTGACCGCGGGAGAAGTGTTGGTGTTGGAAAATGGGCTTAAGCACGGGGAAAATGAACCTGAACGTGAGTTTGGGGTGTTTTCTTTGGAGCCCTGCCCTCAGCGCTGCTCCTGCGTGGTGCGGAGCGTGCAGGGCTGCCGGACACGAAGGCATGAGTGGCTGTTCCCTGGCATGGGCTCCCTCCCGCTTGGAGAGTTTATTTCTGGGCTGTTTCAGCCGTTCACCTCTGAGAGGCATTTCCTCCCCTCTTTCTCTCGCGAGGAGCAAGAGGGGAGTGAGGAGAAGCAGCGGCTCCAGAGATGGGCTTCAAAAAGGGCCAGGAGCGTGCCTGGGAGGCTGGGAATCAGGGCACTGACTCTGGTCGCCAAACGTAGAGCTGCTGCCAATTTGCAACGTTTTCCCTTAAACGTAGACGCCGAAGATTTAATGGAAAGAGAGGTCAGGCTTTGACCTGACCACTGAGCAGGGTGACAGAGGTGGCTCCTTCATGTCCTCTGGAGGGGTTTGTTAGTCTAAAGCTTAGTCCCTACATCAGATGATGCATTTTCCAGGGAAGCTAATGGATTTGCTTGCACGGCGATGGAGTGGCTGGCGGGGGTGGGAGGGTGACTTTTGTGAGAGACAAATGACTTCCTCTCGACAAGCAGCTCTGTTTTAACTAGGAAAATGATGGATGGGTCCCAAGCAAAGACTTGCACAGGCAAACTAACATGCAAACTTCACGTCGTCAGAGATCCAAAAAGACAACAAAAATCCCAGCCACCAAGGAAAAACCGAAACCCCGCAATGGTGGGCAGGGATGTGAATTGGTCTGTAGAGGGAGACTTTGGGTCAAACAGACCACGTCACCCACCATGCAAGGGGACGTGGACTGACACCAAAGGACGATGCTTGAGCTTTGGAGGCCTTCACAGAAGCAGGGTTACGGGTTTGTCTCCAAAAGATGCCCACTCACGTTAAACCAAAGCCTTCCTGTGGCATGGGGAACCGCAGCCTTATCCTTCCGCCCCTGCCGCTGTCCCTCCCAGACTATTGTTTTGATTTTCTTTGGCATCCTCCAGCACAGCAGCAAAACTCAGCCGCCATGTTTTGCCAAATGTTTCCCTCACATTTTTCTTCTGTGCTTACCTTTACAAAATAAAAAGGCTTTTTAAATTTTTTTTTAAATTTTATTATGTATATATAAATACTCGGCAAGAGCTGGGCACAGCAGCTGCATCCAAGTTCCTGTTGTTAGCTCAGAGCACCCGTGTATCTCGCTGGTGCATCTGGGACTCCAAACCCAGGCTCTGGGCTCCACTGTGCTGGGTGTGGTACAACCACGGACAGAAAAGATGGAGCGGAGAGCTGTTCTTAAAGCCTGAAGGCCCCCCACGGGGAGATGTGAAGGTGAAAGGTGACTGTAGCCTTCTGTCTTCCCTGTCAACCTAAGATGCTAACTGGGAATGGCCTTGAGAGCTGCTGGAGCGGGACCCTGGGGGAAACCATCCCAGGGAGGGGAAGATGTAGGAACGATGAGCTGGAGGAAAGGCAGGTCCTTGCCACCAGGACTGGCTGGAGAAACAGCACCGAAGCAAGGGGTTTGCTCGATCCCGGACAATTTTGTTGCTGAGATAAAGCTCCAGCTGGAAAGAGCACCTGTGTCGAAAGGCAAAAATCTCAACTTGGTACCTTGCGCAGTGCCACGGAGAACAGCGAGAGCCGGAGGAGGCGGTGGCCAAAGGGAACAAGCACGCTGCCTCACCGCGGGCACCGAGCATCCTGCCAAGGGCAATCGCTGCACGTGGCTCCCTCAGTCCCTTCCTCTGCCTTCCCCTCCACAGCCTCAGATAAAGCCTGGGTTGTTTATAGACCTTAATACGATAGTTCCCACAACGGCCAGGCGACACGTGAAGACGTAAGCCGCCTGGCTGGCTCTTCTTGGATATTGGAAAGGTTCCATAGCTCAGGTCCTGCTGTCAGCAGCAGAACTCCTTATCGTTTCACTGCTGAGGATCCAGGGATCCGACCTATTTTTACTGATGTTTTTATTTATACCTGCAGCGTGTGTGTGTGGGGGGATATAAATAAGCATGTTGCCTTCTGTGACTGAGTTGAGGCTCATTTTGTCGTTTAATGCGGGAAAGCCTCTCGCCTGCCTGCTTCGAGTGTAGCTATGCCCACTCGTTTACAGAATTAATTGCTGATCTTACTGATTGCAAGCAGGACGGCTGAGATTGCAAGTTATTTTCTTACGTGACTGTTAAGTGTCATCTTTGCCAGGGAAAGGCAAATGGCAGTGCTGAAGCTGTAGACTTGATTTATAGATATTAAACATTTTATAGCAATTTTTTATTGCTTTCATTCCTCTCTGTTCCTCTTTCAGATGTTGGCTGAGCTGGAATAAGAGGGGTGGGGAAGGATGGGGAGACAGTGGACTTCAAATCGTAATCGCTCTTGGAGAAAGGTGGTTCTTTGTGGGGTTGGGCAAACCCAATTTTTGGAAAGCTTTGTGTGCGCTCCCCTTTAAAAGGGTGTCAGCAGCTTATCTCCCTCCTGCCAATCTGCTCCCGAGCTTTCATCCCTGCTGGGAGCGGGGAAGCTCTGCACACAGATGTCTTCTGTTGGGCGTTATCTGCAGGCAAGGTATGGCAGAGCCGGCCGTATCCCCACGGCCGCCCTCCCGGCGACCTGCAAGGACCACCCTGCGACCAGGCTCCGGCAACGCCGACCTCCGCGCCAAGCCCACCTCCGCCGGCTCCTGCCAGCAGCAGGCAGCCCCCCGCCCCGCCCGCCGAAAAATGCCGAGCATCCCCTCTGCCGAACACCCCCCCTTCCCACAGCCACCTGCGTGCTTAGCCAGACTTCTCCCAAACACATTGCTCTTTAAAAGCCCAGATTAGTCTAAAATTCTGTTTGAGATAAAACCCTGCCCTTTATCAGCAAACGCATCCAGCCCCCACGCACTCCCGGCGCTTCGCAGGCTCCGGCCGTTGCCAGTTACTGCGGGAGCGTTGCCGCTTTCCCATCAGCGCACCGAATCCATCATTGCTGGGGTTTTGTGGAGCGGCGCGATAAATCCCGCCGAGGCGAGGGATAGGTGAGACCTGAATTCTTCTCCACCACGCACTCGCAAGGGAATGCATGTCCGCCAGCACGCGTGCCTCCTCTTCCAGGCAGTATTTCTCTTTCTCAAGAGATTCCTGGTCTTTCTGACCATCATTTAATCTTTTTTTTTTTTTTTCTCCTTTTTGCTTCGCATATCAATGTGCCTGTTATGCTTTCGAGTACTTCTCACCTCTCTCCTGCTAAGCTGGGCAAGGCTCCGTGCAACGCTGCAGTTCAGTAACCGAGCTGGATCTCAAAGAGGTGAAGGTTTTCCAGGGCAGAAAGCAGACTACAGGGTCTGTAGTTTTCTTTAGCAATACTTAAAAGAAGGCACTATTTCAAGAAGCTTTGGCTAATGGGGGTAGATGGCACAGCAAACCCTCCCAGTGCAGGAGTCAGTGGTGGCTCTGGCTTGGAAAAGCCAAATTTGCTTTGAGCTGTTAGAAAAAGAAACACATTTAAAATAGAGGCTGTTTTCTTAAATCCCAGCCTGGCAAAATCCAGCCTATGCCAGCACCGGGACTGAGCCAAATAAGATGTATGCACGTTGCGGTTTGGGAAAGGGGCCCGTGGCACAGCAGTACTTTCAGAGAGAACCCTGTGCAGTTTTAGAAGCCTCAGGTAATACAATAGTATCGGAGGGAGAGGGGTAGCACTCCTCCGGGGGCAACCTTCAAACCCGCCGCGGTGAGCACGGCTGGGATTTGTGAGTCTCCCCGAACTGAAGGCTTTCAAGGCCAAAAAGGCAGTGAAAATCTTGCATGGGGTTTAGATGCAATATATTGCTCGGGTGCTCATGTCTAGGTTCTAACGTGACCCGCTGATTCCGCGTCTTTATCAATAAACCCCAGGAGGAGATATTAAACCCAGCTGAGTTATGTCAGGGAGGTTATCAGAGGACAGACAGTAGTTCCTTTAGCCAGAACAGTGAAGGTCTTGGGGTTAAAAGCCAAGGGTCAGCACCGCCACTGCCTCATGTGGCATGGATTAAATCAAAAATTATCTTTGAGTGGCATTGCTGCAAACTAGCCAAGAACATCCACCTGAAAGCTCAGCCGCTCTGAGCATAAATCAACTCGCCTGGAGGTTGGGTTGGGCTTTAGGTTTTTGGGTGCCTCTTCCAGCACCACTGCTTGGTTGTTGGTGGTGTAAATCCGTCGTAGAAAATCCAAGTGAGATTCACCGAGTTAGGGGAGAACTTGATTTTTTTTTTGCTGGACTGGGTTTTTCAGGGGCATCGCTGGCTGCAGCTAGAAGCAAGGCTTTAAAAACCCAGAAATCTCTTGCTCAGCTCCATGAAAAGCGATGTCAGCCGCTGCCATCCCCAGCTATATTGCTGATCGCTCTCAAACTCCCAGCTTTTCCCTTTCAATCAATACATTAATCATGGAAGAGACAACCTTGCATTTTAATTAACTTATTTCTCCAGGTTTGATTTTTTTTTTTTAATCATGGATAGGAGCAAATTCCTCAGGCCACTTTTGACTCTTTAAACTTCCCTTTGCTCACAGCTTCTGTTTTAACTGGTGAAATTATGGCTGAGAATGAATTTTATTTAACTTCTGGCTTAGTTACTGGTAGTGAAAGATTCAGATCAAGCAAATTCGTCAGATCCCATATAATTTTTTTCTGTGCCTCCGAGAAGCAAGCTGGGTTTTAATTTGTTTTCAGCTAACTGCAATGAGCAGGAATAAAAATACGAGCGGCTGTAAATGTGCCCTGCGGGATGCAAGAAAACTTTTTAATGCTATTTCCCAAAAGCTCCAGCTGGTGGCAGCAGAAATTTTTTTTCCACCAAAAGTAAAACAGAAAACCTGAAAAGAAAAAAAAAAAAATCCCTAGAAATGATATCTACAAGCAATGTTCTGGAAATCTCAGGTGTGTTGCTCAAAAATGAGATAAAAATTATATATTTCTTCCTTAAAACGGGGGGTGGGGGAAAATCCCCGCTGCATTTAAACAGAGAGCAGAGAGACCCGATGACGGAGTGCGCTGGGATGGATGTGTCCGTGGAGAGGAGGTGTGCTGAAAAGGCACTTGAAAGCTTCCTTGGAGCTATCAGGTGCCATTAGGGATGTAATGACCCCCAAGGGAACCAGATTTCCACGGCAGCTCACACCTTCCCAGCTCTCCCTCCCGTGTAATACTCTAAAAGCCTTCTGCGGCTAGAACGAGACCTGTTTTTTCTAGGATAACTAAGACATAGAGAAATGCAAACCCGTGCTGATGGGCGCTCAAGGTGCTAACTCCGCGGGGGGCATTTCCCAGCGAGGATGCCTGGACACGGGCTCCAGCATCCCAGGGTAAGCCTGGCTCTGCCAAGAGCCTGGAGGCTATCGAGGGTGACCTCTGGGCGTGCGCTTTGCTTCCCACACGGATATCCTTAAAGATTTTGGAGTTACTCTTTCTTTTTATGCTGTGTTGACAGTGACACTGATTTGCTAACTCCTAACGCCAAAAGAAATCATTGCTGCCTTTCTGCACTTCTGCAGCATGCAGCTTAGCTCTTCTTAGGCTGAAAAGCCTCTCCAGAGAAGACAATGCCTTTATTTTTCTGAATTTTGCAAATGGCCCTGAACAAATAGTAGTGAGTTACGTAACTGAAACGCTCTCATTCTGGGGAGTGTGCGATCCCGCCTTGCAACCCTCACCAAACCGCACGGCTCAACGCGCTTGTGGGGAGTGATTCATGTGCTGGTAGCAGAGACCAGCCTCCTCCCAGGCCATCGGCTGCGGCTGACGGAGGCATGTGCCCCGTGAACCCATTTGGAGGTGGCAGACCTCCAAAACCACCATAGGTAGGGAGCAAAACGACGTGCAAAAACCTGCAGCGGGAGCAGTGCTGTGTCCAGCGAGACCTGGTGAAGACGGAGAGTGCGGGAGAAAGCCGGGGGTGGGGGGTGGGGGGGGGGTGTCTCTGGAGGTTGGCCCCAGTCCAAAGCAGAAGTTTGGCTATCCCCTCTGAAATCATCGCTGTTTATGAGAGCGCCTTTGGATGTACTTGATATCTGTGTAAATATCCCGTCTCTGTTCTTGGCCGCAGCTGGGGGATGCTCTTCGTGTTTCCAAAGGCATGGCAGCCTTCACAGAGCCGCTGATGCTCCTGGCTGCTGGAGGAGGAGGCCCAGGGCAGCTGAGATGGGGGTGGCTGATGAAATCCTCCACCTCAGACCAGGAGCGCGGCAGCATCCAGAAGCGGTGGAAGCGATGAGGGTTAACAAAAACAAGCGGGTATTTAACTAGGGCAAGGAAAACCCGCAAATGTCAGACTGGCGCTGAAAAGTTTGGAGCTGTTGTCCTCCTTCAGATAAATCCGTGCATCACCTCCGAGTTGTTTTCTAAATTGTGTAGGCAAGATCTGAAGGAAGGGAGCAGCTTAGGCAGAATATACAAACCATCTTTCTCCCCTTCCCTTGCCTTATTCCAGGTGTTTCTCAAAAGCTTGTACCTTCCTCTAAACCCTCCTGTTCTCCACAGTAGCAACCCCTTTGCAGGACATCTTGGCCTCTGCAGTCACCTGTCAGAAGCTTTTGTGTCCATGGGTTTAGGAGGAAGAACTGCACTTCTCCATCACCCATTTTTCACTGCAAGTGGTAACACTGACTCAAAAGAAAAAATAAAATAAAATTAAAAAAAACCTAAACGCTGGTATAACGCAGATCTGACTCCTCTTAAGGCTTCAAAATTCTCCAGAAGGACCAGTCCTGAATGGAAAGAAACCATGTCTGGTTCATCAAGCTTTTGGTGATCATGGTTTGCCAGTGCCAGGCTGGTGAGGACCTCCAGTCTTGGCCAGGAGGTACCAGCTTGGTCCCGGGGAACTCGCTTTGTCCATGCTCTGCCTTGGGTGCCTGAGAGCACCTCTGAAGGGGGTCTGCTCCACCACTTGAGTTAAAGGAGTTGCTTTGTATGCTTGCTGTGGTTCTCTTTTATTCTTGCTCTTGCAGTCTGTGGGGAACTGGAGGCCAGGCGGCATAGGAGGACATTGCAGACTCTTGTAAAATCTTGAAGTTTTGTCCGACGTTGGGCCCCCCATTTCAAGACCGATGTTGATAACCCAGAGAGGATCCAGCACAGGTCTCCCAACATGACCAGGGACCTAGGGCTTGCAAGGAGAGGCTGGGATGCTGGACTTTTTCAGATGCGTGAAAAAGAGGTGAGGAGGTTTGCTGCTAGCCTACAGCAGCCTGAAGAGGAGTTATGAAGATGATGGAGCCAAGCTCTGCTTGGAAATATCAGAATCACAAAGGACAGTGGCCACATGTTTCAGGATGGGCTTTAGAAAGAAATTCTTCACCAGGAAGGTGATGCAGCCCTGGAACAGGTCCCTGAGATGTCAAGAAACACTGTCCTCAGAGGTGGACATGACCTCATGCAGGTGACAGTTTGGCTTTGGACTAAAGGCCCCCAGAAGCCCCTTCCAAGCAACATCTCTGAGTCTATAATCCCTTCAGATCAATTGTCTCTCTTCCATTTTTCCTCTGTCTCACCTGTTAACATCTCAACCTCTTCGGCAGGGTATCTCCATTTACATAAATTATGGCACTACCACATCCAAGTCATGTTCTCAGCCTCCAGTTACACCTAGGCCACTAAATAATACCTTGGCATGTCTTCCTGCGCAGCCAGGCTGTCTGGGAAGGACTTACTCTTGGTGGTTTTACTCTAATCTTTGCATCCCTTTGAGAATACCTCAGTGGAAAATAAACGTTGCTTTACCATTGGCACTGTTTCACTCCCAGAGGAGACTGGAGAGAATTTTGGAGCCCTCTTAACATGCAGTCACAATCATGGCTTCTGTGATTGAGTCGTTTCTCTCTAAATAAGTAAATTAACTCTAATACCCTTATTTGCTATCAACCTTATAAAACATAATAAAAGCCAGATGTTTCTTCCTTAACCTGATGTACTATAGAGGTTCGATGGATTATTTTTTCCAGACTTTATGAAAGTGGTTTTCTTTCTCTTTTTCCTCTGGTGAATTCATTGCAGAATCTGATGAGAAGAAATTTGGAAATGTATTAAAATGGAAAACCCTGGTATCATATGGATGCAAGTCTCAGCTGGGGAAGAACCAACCTTCCCCTCTCCATGTCTCATTCTGTGGGTGGCTTTGAAGCAGGGAGAGTCTCTCTGGACCCAAGAACATGGCTAATGATTGAGTGATTTCAATTCAAAAGGGTGCAAAAGGACTCTCCAAAGCTGCTAAATAGGAGTCCTCGTCCCCAAGAACCTCCTAAACAGCCTGTCTCTTCCAGCTCCCCTGGCTGCATCGGAGAAGATGTTATGCAGGACTGGAGCCACAGAGAGGATTTGGTGCCTAACGCTTGTTAATTGATTTCAGCAACAGTTTGGTGCTTAGATAGCTTTGTGGTTTGAGGCCTGGGGTGCTTGGCAAGTCTGGAGCCAAAATTACCGAAAAAATAGCTGTGTCAATTTCTGTAATTTCCTTTTCCTTTGGGTGAGTTCAGCTGAATCACAAGACGGACTTTCCGTGAAGAAGGAGGACTGAAGACCACACGATGCTCTGTCTTTAGTCCCTTGGTGCTCGAATGCGGAGCACGATCCCCATTCAGCTCCTTGCAGAACGCGCACACGATCCCTGTGCCACGCCAAGCTACTAAAAGCCTGAAACGTATACCTGGCTGCCTCGCTGCTCCACCGTAATTAGGCATGCGGAAAGCATGCAAAAACTGTAATCACGCTTAAAAACCCTGCTGGGGATTGAGTTACCTGCACCAAGCCTGCTGCCATCAAGAGAGGAGGGACAGACAGCCACAGGGGATAGCAAAGCCAGGTCCACGAGCTCTACAGAAATGGGTCGGCAGTTGCAACGCACGGATCTCGTTTCTCAGCGGCAGCCCCGGCACGGGAGGAGCCGCGGCGGTAGAGGACTCCCCCGAGATCATCGTCGCGTCCGTAGGGACGGTGCTGGCACAAGGATGTGAGTGGCGGGTGTGATGGGGCGGCGGGGCTCAGGTCTGCAGAGGTAGCTCAGCAGCGTGGCTGGCAGGTATGGGAGAGGGTGGAGAGGAGCTGGAAGGTTTCCTATTTATTTTATTGGCCTTCTTTCAAAATGTCTGAGAAGTGAAAGGACCCTGTTCTGCAACTGTACCCCTCCGAGCTATGGGACTTGTCCATTGAGTAATTTTGACTTCCAATTAAACTAAATATTGTTTTTACGGAAATAGCTTTTTCCCCAGCTGGGGTGATAACACAGTTGTGATGTTTGGATGAGGTTTCTGGTGAAGCAATTTGGAGTTTCATGTCATTTACCGAGAGTCAGGCTAGTTCCTCATCCAAAATCATAATAAACAGGCAATGCATACCACATAGCTGTTCTCCTGAGCTCAAGCAACCTTCGTTCAGGCCCTCTTCTTCAATAACTCACCCGCATACTGCCTATACTTTGGGGTCAGTCACCTTGCCTGTATCACCTACATAATACTCCGATTCATACGTCCATCGGCATATTGCAAAATGCGAGCCCAGGCAGAACAAAGCCACCAAGGTTCATGAGTCGGAGCTGTCATTTCTTCCTGTGATTGTATACTGTAGGCGTCCTCAGAACATGGGGAAATTGCTTTTTCTTGTGGCACTAACATCACATCTTAGCAGTGTTGAGACTGGCAGAAGGCCGTGCTGAGTCAAACTGGTGCTGAAACACGTATCACCCAGCAAGACTGTTTTCTTCTTGATATTGATCTGATAAAACCAAGTAGAGACCAGCAAGCTGGCCTGGCAATGATTCGAGTAACCGTTCCCAACTTTGCTCAGTTGATGCTCTAAGACAATGCAAATTTTATAACCGCATCAACATAAATTCCCTCCCTCCTGCATCCTTTCGCTCTGAGAGCACAAATGAGGCTGCTGGTAGAGTTTCATACTCCTGATTTGTACAAATCATGTAAAGCTTATGAGCGTGTCAGATGGCATTATGGTAAGCCCCTTTGCCCATCTGATTTTTCTGCATGCTGCTGATTTCCCTATATCCCTAGTTCCAGACGTGAAATACCGATCCAGCAAGCAAACCTCCCGCCTTTTAAATTAGAAAAAGGAATGGAAAACCTCTGCATTAAAATTATAGGTATCTCTGCGGTATTACAGAGGCATTAAGGGGTTAACCCGGTGAACAAAGGTAGAGTCCGAAAGCCTGCTGTGCAAAATTGTGCAAGACGTCAAAGCAATTTGTACCGAAACCCCGGCACGGGACCTGCTGGAGGATGCACAGTCCTTCCTCTAAAGGAGAATTAGTGGGAATCGGTTGTTTTAAGCTATGACCCCTTCGCTCGGCACATGCTACTGTCTTACTTGAACCACGCGAAGCTCCGTCCATGCCCATGGCTTTTAACCACAACATTTATTATCCCTCGCCCCCCAGATTAGGGGGATCCCTCCGATGGAGAGCCCAGAGCAAGGCACACACATGGCATCTGGTTTTCATGTTCAATCTCATCTCTTTTACTTTGCCGTGAGGGAAGGCTCAAGTGACAACAGAACAATGCTCGCCCTGCAGACTGACTAATTAGGCTGCATCTGGAGCTAATTAAATGTGGAGTCGCCCGCAAGGAGAGCACTCTCCTTATCATACCAGCAGCAGAGGCGAGACAGAAGAAAAATCGCTGATGATATGCCTCGTGTTTTCTTGCAAGCAATTTAAACGAGGCAACGGAGATCAGAGCGGATGGGCATTTTTCCCTTAGCAGAAATGGAAGCAGGATTGGTCCCAGGATGATGAAGCAGGGCGGGGGGTTTGAAGGGGGGAAAGGTGGGAGCTGGAGATATTTCAAACTTAAGAACAATTAAATGAGATCGTGTTTGGACTGTTGCTTCTGTGCATAATGTATGGCCATGAAGATACCTCTTCAGCATTAATATCATTTAATATTCTAGTTTCTGATACTCAGTGGCACACATAATTAAAGTAAGCTGACCTTTACCAGATGAAATATGCTCTGATTTCTTTTTTATTTTTAACTATAAAAAGGAATTTTTATTGTTAAATGTTCTAATCTTAGTCTTGTTTGGCCAAAGCTGGGAGAAATATGGTTTCCATTGCTTCATCAGTCACTAATTAGTATGAGGCTGCACATTTTTTAATAGCTGGACAGTTTTATTCTGTGATTTGGGAAGCAAATGAATACTTTTGGAGGTCCAGAAAGTCCAGGGTACGGAGAGGCATACAGGTTTAAACATAAAGTAGCAGGGTTTATTTTTTATGCCTATATTTTTCATCATAACACTTGAAACGGTAATAAAGGGAGAGAAGTCCTCCAAACTCTAGAGATAAATTTGTCATGACTTGGTTCAGAGCAGTAAATTACTCTTAGATCAATTTTACCTCTTCTTTTCTGGCCTGGAAACATTTCGTTTCCAGGATGGACAATGGTTTAGCTGCAGATTCTCATCACACAGAGATTTTTTGACTGATTTTTTTCTTTTTGTTGTCTTTTTGTCTAGGAGCCATCATCAAGAGGCCATGCATGCTAGGAAGTTCCCAGGAGCATCCAGCCCCACACATGGATCCATCCAGCGCTGGGGTTCCCACAGCCCTGCTGTACCTTGGGGCTCGTTGCTTTTACCCAACCTGCACCATTTCAATCCATTTTGGTGAGATGAGCATCCGGGTTTCTGCCAGAGCTTGCTCAGGATCTAGACCTACTGATGGCTCTTGGTGCCTCCTCCAGACTCTCCTACCCATGCTGGGAGTGTCCATCTCTGAACATTATGCCTATCACGCTGATGGAAAAGTCCCAAAACCAGAGAAATCGCCCCCCAAATGGGTGATTTATGTATTTTGTTTAACATATTATACATCAAACTTGTTTAATCTTTTGGGTTGCTGTCCCACCACAGAGTCATAAACAAAGCAGCCCTCTGCTCCCAGCCCGCTGAGACCAAGTCTGGGCACCAAAGCTTCCGCTAGGCTCTTCGCTTCATCTCCACGTGCTACCTTCCCCTTGTCCTTCTCTCCTTCATTACGGTCCAGGCATTTCTTTCTCTTCCCTGCACTGAGTGTTATCCCCAGCACAGCCCAGCCACCCGCCCAGACGCTCACATCAAGCCGGGGGCATTTGGCAGGAGCAGGAGGTCACGGGCAACCGGAGGAGGCAGGAGGTTGCCTTGGAAGTGAAGAAAACATCTTCAGTCTATCAAAAAGCTTACTAAAGGGATTTATTAGCCCGTCTGTGCTGTTGGCATCTGCAAGAGGTGGATGCAGGGGAAGAGGAAAGCTCTTTTATGACTGTAATGCCAGGCTGGGGTTGAGGGTTTAGGCTCAGCTCAGTATCCAGATGCTCCTGCTCAAGGAGAGCAGATGCTCGGCGCAGACCCCGTGCTCGCTGCCTTTCACCGCTCGACTCAATAATAAAACCAGGAGGCTCCTTTCCCATGGGATTTCAAGCAGTTTGATGTCCAGTTCCAGCCTACGGTGGGAAAGGGAAAAATATTCGCATGGATGTTTTGTATCCATGCAGAATGATCTGATCTTTCCTGAATTTCAAGGTTTCGGCATGTCCCTTTTCTTTAAGAGCAGGGGAGGGAAAGGGGAGAGGAGCTGGGACATCCCTGGTAGTTTTTCCAGTCCTTGGTCCTCATCTTGAAATGGAGAAGTGATGTGTAGGAGCGAAATGATGACTTGATTTGTGGTCTGTGTGGTTTAACCAGAAGCTCATGTGGATTGCTATTACATAAGTGGGGAGCACAGGCCGGAGTTCAGTCTCGGTGACTTTCTTTGCGACCCCAGACCCCGTCAGCCTCAAAATTTAAGGATTCTGGAAAAATTTGTCATATTAAACTATGGAGTTTCACGAACACAGGACTTGAGGATTGGACAGTTCAATTTTTAGGCAAATGTTGTGTGTGGGGGAGTGAAAGGTCATCTTAGGCTTATCTCTAAATAAACCCAGAAAGCTCAAAATCAGCTCCTTTTTTTATCCCGCACAGGCTGGCAAATGGGCAAACCAGTGTGGATAGCTTTTTTTTTAATATACAAATGTTTCCCACTGAAGCATGAACTCAAATATTAGCTTTCCACCTAGCAAGACGAGACAGGAGTAGGGAAAAGCCACGTCTGTTTCTTATCCTTGATGCAGGGAAACTATTTAAATCTGCTATTTTTTTTAAATTTTTTTCACCTCCGCATAGGAGTGTTTACTTTATCTGGGGGGATTCAGGGGGCTAATGAATGCAGGCTTTACTGAAACCCACCTCATTGTAATTTTCACAAACTCCATCAAAACATCCCTTTCTCTCTCTGCCTTTTCAAAAAGAGCCTTTTTTCACCCTCCCTCCCCCGTGTTTCTGCATGTTGTGATTTCACTGAGGCTTCCAATGGTCTTCAACAGTTCATTTATGCCGGCAGCCTTCTATAAACTGTACAGCCATGGTCTCCTCTCCCGGCCACCCACCGAACCAGCCTGTCTAAACAGCATCTGTCTACATCCCAGACACATCGAGCAAGTTAAAAATGGACCGAGTCCAGCTTCTTTCTTCCCCCCCCCCGCCCCCTTTCTGCCCTCCTGCAGAGCCAGGGTGGGAGTCGAGAAGGGGGCAGTGGGTTGCCCCAGATCCAGTGGGGCTGGGGTGCTCCTCTTGCACCCCTGATGCTGCCTCCTCTCCCAGATTTGTTTGGTGAGCCGTTCAAGACCTCCATCCCTCAACGCCGGCGTTAGTCCTACCAAATCTCTCCATTGCTAGCAGATGCATTATTAGTGATGGGAACCTATTTAAACTTAATCCCAAATGCATTACCTAGTGAGTTTTACTTGGCTTTTTGACTTAAGGTATTGGAGGTTATTACCTCTGGTATGCAGGCGTTGCTCTGAAGAATCTCCCCGGCAAACGGCTCCATTTGGTGAGAGGGCAGGGACGGACGTGGTTTTCTTTGCTTGTGCAATTTGGACACATTTTTGAAAGATTAAGTCAGATCAGCCACTTGAAAGTCTCAGTTATCCCTCGAGTGTGACAGCACAAAACCCATCCTCCTTCCACAGAGCCTTGCTCCGCTCGGAGGGCTGGGGGAGAGCCTGAAAAAATTAAGAGAGGGGTTAATTCTGCTTGACAGCTTGGAGATGTTTCTGTTTGTCAAAATTCTGCTTTTCCTCCCCTTTACCCTGCAACATTATCAGAAAATATGCATCCCTGCTGAAGGAAACCGCCCGCTACGGTCACCGGGCGTTTACATGAGATTTATGCACACCCATGTCAACACGGCGGATGCGGCAGAAAGCAGATCGCCAAGGGCCTGTTTAGGCTTCAGTCCTGGAAAGGTGTCATCTCTCTTAATTAGGGAAGCTGTCATTACAGGTAGATGGTATTTTAGGGAGAAAAGGTCATGTTTCTTGGCTGACAAGGGCTGGGTTCAAAAATAGTAATTGGGTAATGAAATGCAAGGTTCAAATCTGTTTGAGTCATCAGTGAGACTGCCCCTGAGTTCAACAGAGCAGGGATGTTGCACTGTATTTGGCAAATATAGCCTAGAAGAGCTGTGATTTTCTTTAACATCTAGTTTTCAAGAGAAAATGTAAACTTCTGGGATGATGCATGCAACAGGTTTGCCTTTTGGCATCTATCAAATGCCCGCTCCCTCTGAAATAAAGCAAACCTGCAGTTTTTACATGTCTGTCCTATTCAACCTAAGAAAGCAAACCAAAAAAAAGGAAAGATGAAATGGGAGGGAATGCCTCAGAGTGAAAATACTATTCTTTAAATACAGCAGGAAAATAACACATAAGTGAATTTAAAAAAAAAAAAAGAGAAAAAAGGAAAGAAACACTTAAATGCTAACTAGATGAAGGGGATGGGTGGTGGATAAACTCATCGCTTTATAGGGTGGGATCTCTGGGGTAGACCACTGAAGGATGTGTCCACAGCAGGACCCTGGTGTAAGAGCTGTCCCCCACCCCCCTGAGCACCCTTCCTGCCTGGGTGGCAGCATGGGACACTGGTGACAATTCCTCCGGTGCCCTCCGACACGCTGCAAACGGCAGCATCGTGTCGGGCTGCTGCTGCCCAGTGGCTTTGCTGGTGATGGCTGGATCAGCTCTGAGACCTCCAGAGACCCACAGAAGCTGCTTTACAGATCAGCCCCGCGTTTTTCACATTAACTCCATCCATAACATGCTGCGCTTCAAATTTAACCTCAATAATTTCTGCTCAGATGAGACAGTACAGCAGGCTCCAAAGGGCTGCTTATGCCTATGCAAAACTGTAATACTGCTTGTCGACTTCCCTGCATAGCACAGAGATGATTTATTGCAAGTTTCAGGTGCCTAAAGACACGCGTGTTTTGCTCTCAAACCTATCGCTTGCTTCAGCGTTCAGGGGAACTGGTTATAAAGCAATGCATGGCTTTAAAAAGAAAAGGATGGGATGTGCTCCCCCGTGCTGCTAATGGCACTTCATTGTTCTTGTGCCTCCTTTAAGCCCAATTCAGATTAGATTCACTATCATTCATGATTATGTAACAGAAGTGATAAAACGTGGCTTTTAAAAAAATCATGTTTGTACAAGAATTTGCTGACATATTGCGGAGAGATAACACGATAGTGAAAATAGCCAGATCCTGCCTGGCCTGGCGTCTGGAATCAGTAAAAGGAGGCAGTCAGGCATATTGCAAGCTAACTTCTGTTCCCTTTCCAGCACAAAACCGGCACCTTTTATTATTTTTTTGTAAACCGACCGATACGATTTTCATTGAAAACTTGCCATATTTCCTGGATCTTGGCTCCAGTCTGAACTGCATTGTAATCATTTCACACCGAAGTCGAGGGAGGAGTTTCTGAACGTATAAAAGGAGAAAACATCAGCGCTTCAGCAGAAATGGCCAGCCGGGCTTGCCAGTACAAACCAGAGCATCAACAGCGGATGCCGGAGGAATGCAGTCGGTGTGTGGAGAAAGGGAGCAGGGTGGCCCTAAGAAATTAGAAAACTGGCTGGTTTTAAAATTGGGATTTGCTCCGTGTCAGGTCCTAGCAATTGCTACTAATAGTGACATGAGGTGCTGTCTCGCTGCCTCCTGAGTTGTCTCATCTTCTGCTGCAGGCTCAGCCTGGCTCCCCGGGGAAACAGGGTGTATAACTTTCACTTCTGAACCTGGCAGCCCATTTTGGCCAGGTCTGATAAACACACAGGAGCCCCGGAGATAACCAAGGTCCTACAAATTGGGTGAAAATAGGTGTCCGGGGAGAAAAACGCAATTGGGAAAGCTGCAGAGCTTTTGTTGGTCGTGGTCAATCTCACCAGGTTGAAGCATTACCATGTTCTCCAGACCATGTTTCCCCATCAAGAAAAAACTCCTCCTTGAAGTTACTTTATCCCCAGTTGTATGTTACACACAAGGAGGGAATGCCCTTACAGTCCTGGACTCTCCTGATGTAATTCCCGGGCTCTTAGCCACCATCTGTTATTGCATGAGTATTTGCATTTGGACTCAGTGGAATAAGGAAAAAGGTGATAAAGGTGAACAGAAACGGAGGCATGGTTTTAATAACAGCAGCGAGGAAAGGAAGCGTGTGCACAAAATGTGCTGGAGGTCTGTTTTTTACTTGCTGAAAGTCTCTACTGTATTTGGACTGTGTGTCCTTGGGTCTATCAGTAACCACAAAAATTACTCATTAGGTCCTCTGCCCCTTCCGCCAAAGCCATGATTTGTAGAGTATTAGATATCTTCAGTAATAAGGTTTCAATCCCTTCTCTTGAGGGGCTGGGACAAGCTTGGATAGGCTTTGCCGTAAGAGAGGGATTTTCTTTTGCTTAATTCCACCCCATTACTCTTCATTTAATCCCATTGTACCGCTCTCAGCAATTACCTCCCCTCCACAGGACGCTGCTTCTCTACGTATCAAATGGCCAGCTCTGTGTTTGCTTTGTAACGTCTTATTTGAGCACACAAATATAGAGATATTTGGCAATTACGGTAAGAGGAGAAGAGAGGGAACAGCTACTAACGAGTGGGGGGGTGTGTGAGTGTTTTCCACAAAATGCTATTTCTGTAGTTTTATGGCTGATGAGGCAGAGTGTGTCTAAAACGGGATTCTTTTGTACAAGGTGAAAATGCCGTTAAATGACTGGGATCCTCTTGCATCTGGAGGAATGTCCATGTTGCAGCAGGTCTCTGTAAATATTTATACCTGATGACTTAGCAGCTGGCTATTAAGTGCCCTGATTGTTCCTGTAATGCTGCTAGCAAATGGAGATCTGGCATTTAAACGATGCAGCACAAATCGTTCTGTTGGTCTTAACTTTTGGTCAGAGAATTTGCTCAGCGCCGGTGATGTCACTGGTGAAGCATCCCTCTCGCCCCTTCTCCTTTCCATCCGTGCAGACCCAGCAGCTCTCTCCCTCATGTCAAAAGGAAAGCAAACGTGAGGAAAACACACAAAAAGACCCATTTTGGGGCTCCAAACAAAACTTGTGGCTGGTGGTGGCTTAGGGGACACGGCTGGGGTCACCTCGTCCCCGCAGGGTTTTGGTGGTACCTTGCATGGGGTGTTGCAGCCCCCGTTGCTCTTCCTCTGGCATTGGACACCGGCCAGGCCACCACCGGTGTGACCGCTGAGCGCCGGTGACTCACTTTGGTCACGGATCTGCTCATGACAAAGCCTTTCCTGCCGGGTTGGGTTGGGGGTGTTAACCCCTTGCTGGCTGGGGATTGCGGATGGTGCTGGGTGGGCTGTTACGGCTCAGGGGTGCCAAAGCCCTTTGCGGAGCACGTGAGGACGTGACGGCTCAAAGCAGCTCCAGTGGGGACTGGGATTGGGACTGCTGGAGAGGAAATATTCACTGGGGCAACAGGCTCTTTTCTCACGGATCTGGGAGCTGGACCATTGCTCCGGGGCTGGGGTAGGGCTTGAGGGAAGACGTTCGCATCCCCATATTGTCCATCCTCACTGCAAATTTAATTAGACCCCAGGCACGTGAAAACAGCATTTTATCATCACCGCAGCTAATACCAGTGTCAAGGAGACCTGTGTGGTCTTTTATTTTATGTAAATTAATAGTTCAGCTGCACATTTGGCTGGGTTAAAATTAATCGTGAATTTGCGCTGAGCAGCCAGAAGGACTGCAGTGAGGGGACAGAAACCATTAAGAAACCAAACAAACCACAAAGTGCTTCATTCCGACTTTCTTCTGAAAGTAACTGCTTTCAAACTTCTCCTTTTGAAAAGTTGTCTCATCATTGGGCTAATTTTGAACTAGTGAAAAATAAATCAGCCCCCTCCAGGCCCGCCAGCAGAACCCTGCATTTCATTCGACTGGAAATGAAGCAAATAAAACCAAATTAATCTTTAAAAGCTGAAATACTGGCACAAGGTCCCTGTGTCGCTGTGCCCGCAGACGGAGTTTTGCGGACCGAGGAAGCAGGTGATTCTCACCCTGCAAAGCCATGCCTGTAGAAAAACTGCTTGATGAGTATTTTTACTTATTTGATCACTCAGAAATGGTGCAGGTACCATTTAAAGCTGCTCCATTGCCTTTATTTTACCGGGACGCTCCTTGAAATTATTTGAATTAACTATTTTATATGCCCATGGGTAATGTACTCCTATCATTGTACCCATGCTATATTAATCCCTACATGACAGCCCTATAATAAAATGCTTTGTAGCCTTCTGACCCATCACGAAAGTCAATGAAATAATTTTTCCCAAGAACGTATTCCAGGAGTCCCTCCTTTCCTCATTCCCTGGCTGCATTTCGGCTCACTTATTGCCTGCTTTCAAGGTGGTTTTTTTTCTCCCCTGATTATTATTTGTCTCCAGGTGTTGACGCAGCAACCAGGCGAGCTGGAAGGGGATCCCTGGGGTGGGCTGGGGTGCAGGCTGGGCTCAGGCTAAGGTTCACGACATTAGGATACTCGTGGGTTTATCTTTCGGACCTTTCAACTTGGAAAGGAAACAAATTTATGTAAAACACCGCAGCTTAGATTTTAAACAAAGAGGATGTGCTGTGCTCTGTGTAAGTAGAATATTTACAGTTGTAAGGCAGGATGATGTATGCCCCTTACAAATAATAAATAAAGGTTGAGTGTTGGGAATAGGATTCATAAGGCTAAAACTAATAATGTAATAGTCTTCACTGAGGAAAATGAAGCAGTCTTATGACTGGGACGAAATCCCAAGATAAATTTACTGTTTACTAAAACACTGTTGAGCAGTTTAGATGTTGTTATAAAATTATTTTTATCGTCTACGCCAAAGATGTGGGTCAGTGGGGCTGTTCCAGGTTTCCTAGAAAACTTAAATGCAGTCCTAACAGTTAGTCACGGCGAGGTCCAGAGAGCTCAGCAGAGCCACTCGCATTTCCAGCAAGGCTGCGGGAAATTCAGATTCCCACACAACACAGCGAATGGTGAAAATGGGAGCTGATGAACTGGCCTGGTACTGCTAGGTTTGAATTCACGTCACCAGACATGCCTTAAAATATGTCCCAGTTCGGACGAAAACAGCCAGCACATCTGGAGCCGTTAAATGAGGGGCTGCAAGGGGCAGCAACGACATCCCTTGCAGGCAGAGATATTCCTTAGGTTTCCCAGCATGTTCTCAGGCTTAGCAGGTCACAGCCTTAAATCCTCACTGGTGAGCCTGGGTACATGCTCCCAATTACTAGCACGGCCTCTAACAAAACCGTATCAGCTTCAGGCACGGAAAAATACAATTACCCCTGCCTTGTGGTGTTGTCATACTTCCGTGATAATGCAAAATAGTGCTTTACATTCAAATGCAGTGAACAATACAGAAAGCAAAACGTTTTGCCTTTGTATGATTCTTCAGAAAAGGAAGAAATACTTAAATATTGAGCTGTCTCCAAAGTTTGTGTAGGTTATTGATTATGGAATCTATGTACTAGGAAGAAATGCAGAGAAGATACTAAAAGAGCTGTGTGGGAAAAGAAGGTAATACATGTGTAAGTGAATCCAAGAGCTAGCATCGATCAGTCCAACACACAGCAATAAGGGATGCTGCAGCTCTGGAGGAACTGGTGCTTTCTTTTTCTAGAATGACGTTGCCCTGGAACCAAAAGGAAGCCTCAACATTTGCCATAGGTTAATCCTGGTTCAAATAACTGTCTAACTACACAAAAAGTGTATTTCTGGTTTTGGAACATCCCTGCTGCTCTTCCTGCAGAGGAGACCTGGGGCAGATGTGCAAAACAACCCATCTAGATTGCATGCTAGATGTTGCCTGTATTTAGTAGGCAACATTAATGCTTTTTAAAACTCCATGACTGGAGCAGAAGCTGTGGTCCAGCCCCTTACCTTGGGGATCAGCACGGTCTCAGCAGCTGGAGGAGGCATCACAGGGAGCAACGCTGCGGTGAGCAGGGTAGGGATGTGGGATGGGGAAGATGAATGACATTCCCCAGCCCCACTTCTGACAGCTCGGTGTTTATATTTGAGGTGCCCTATAATTTTGCACAGCTCCATGTTTCTTCTGGGTGCCTCCTCTTGTGCGTTAGCAGAGCTCAAACCCAATGCGTGTGGCCTCTCGGGAACCAAGCTTGGTGTCAGAGCATTTATTATTGGCTTGTGCCATTATGGGAGAGCACAGAAACCCCAAAATGGAGAATTAAAGCCAGTCCCTGTCTTAGTTAGAGGAGACAAGACAAATGGATGCAAAGAACAGGAGGGGCATGGACAGGGAATGAGCAATTTAAACATTTTTTGGTGTCCTGCTGGTCCTGTGATACTCTTCCCTTTATTTACAAAACCCCTTTTTGTCGAGCTGAAGATTTAGGTTGAGCTGCAAGCAGAGAGAAAAGCTGCTCTGCAGGAAGGACAAGCAGGGCATTGTCTGTCCCTAACCCGCTGCCGAGCCCCATCCTCCTGGCTCAGGGATGAGTTATCTATGGCATCTCATCAGTCGCGGTTATGCAAAGACCACTGGTTTGACCTAACAGAGCCCCTTTCTCCTGTCTTGTCTGCCTCTAAATTACACCCTCTCAGCAAGACTTTCGTTATGCAAGAAGAAGAAGAAAGAGAAAATACAGTTTCTCTATCTGCCCAGGCTTCCGCATCTGCAGAAATGCAGCCCAAGGATGGCCACAAATGTGGTGGGACACCGTGCTGGTGGTTCCTATGCGTGAGCAAAGAGGGGAGGACAGGACGGCAAAGCTTGCCGGGCACTGGAAGAGAGCAGCAGGTCCACAGTGGAAGGGAAACATCTCCTGGAAAAGATTGTCTTTCAGGTGAAGGAAAAGGCTGCAAGCTGCCAGAGCAGGGCACCAGCTTTGTTTTATCTGTGGACTTCTTCTGTGATCTTGGGGAGGTCAGGGAACTGCTCAGCTCCTCAGTTACTGTGCCAGGCTTACTTTAATCTTTAACCTTTTCATCTTCTTAAGCTCAAAACTCATCAGTGTCTTGGTGCTGCAGCAATTCATGGCGTTATTATGGAGTATAAAAGTGTGCTTGGAACAAAATCAAAAGTGAGGATGCAAAGAGCCTGGAAACATGTGACGGGAAATTTATACGTAGATTATACCCGCTCTGTTTTTTGCGGGGATATGTTTGCAGGTGTGGGTGTGACCACTGTCCAAGATATCCTACCTATATTTCTCAAGTTGAGTCCTTTCCTGGATCTGGAGCTAGGCTCCATGCTTCAGCAGGAGTCTATTTCACTTACAGATGCATGTGTAATATCTAGGAGAAATGTTTCCTTTGGCTTCGGAGTGTGGGCTGGGCACTGCAGGGCAAGAGAGCATCTCCAGTAGCAAGGTCGGTTCCTACCTGCCTTGCAAAAGCCCAGGTAAACTCTCTGTAGACCTTGACACCAACTTTGAAAATGCAAAGGGGTGATTTTTTCCCTCGCTGCACAACGCAAATCAGCACAACCTGTACGAATGAGAAAGAAATATGGCAGCCTTCCTTCTGCTGGTGTTACATTACACAGCCTCACCGCTAAAAGCATGGCTTAAGCTCTTAGCCACCATGAGAAATCTGATGCCTGTTTTGGAAAGTGTGTTTCTTCGCTAGGATGCCTGGAAAGGCTTATGCACAGCGAGCGAGTCAACCTGGTGACCGCAGATGCTCACAGCCCAAGTTTGGAGGGAGGACGGGGATCAGGTATGGCCAGAAACAACATTAGCACAGCAGGCATGCTTTGGAGTCCTTCCCTCTGAATGCTGCCGCTGTCAGCCAAGAAACTGAGGCCTGGATGCATCAAAAAATGATCAGGACTGCCAGATCCATGCAGAATAAAGCCAGGCTTTCAGCAGAAGGACAGACAGACACAGAGCAGGTTTACCGTTGGCATGCATGGGGCATTGTTAGGAGCACAATGCCACAAACCTGCAGTCCTGTGGCAAAACAGTGGTGACGTTTGCTGTCGCGACATGAAGAGGGGACTTAAAATATCCTGGCTGATGCCTTTTTTCCCCCTCCCATGGTGCATGCATTCTCCCCTTGCCTTTTTAACATTGCCTCATTATTTTTCCCATTCTTCTCTTCGGGTCTCTCCCTACAAACCTTCATGTTCTCTCAAAATCCTCTTTGCACAAAGAGGTGCTAGTGGTATCACTAACTCCTGTAATTTTCTTGTGAAATCCATAATACATGGCTGATGGCGCTCCATGTGTAGGAAAGCCCAGGGACTTGGGTCTAGCCAAGGAAGCCCTGACCCCTACTGATCAAAAGAGTCCAAAAAAGTGGAGCTAGACCCATAACATTCTTTTTTTTGATGTTTACGTTTTTAGTCCTTGCTCAAGACTCTTTCTCAAGGCCCTTATACCTTAGGCATTTAACATAACAGCGTATCCCAGTGCTTGAATCTCATGTTTTACGTGTTCATAATACATGGGTGGTTCATTCGGCTTTCAGGCAGCGACCTACACAGTTGTTCTTGTGTGTAACGTTCTTCTCCTACAAGTTCCCATGCAACTCACCCTACCAGGACTGGCTAGTGCCCCATGGAGGTGGGTGACCCATTTATTATGCTTTACGTGGAGAAATTAGGGAATTTGCTGAAACTTCTCTCCTTTGCTCATTTGTAGCATGGTTTCCCCTGTAAGCAGATTTCTTGAGCATCAAAGTTAGTAGCAGCAGCCAAGGAACAAAAAGGGGTTGCAAAGACTTTCTGGGGTGACAAACAAATGATGGACCCAGTAGGAAGGGCAGAGTAGGGAGAAAAGCAGATTGCAAATATTTTTGGGGCCACAGGGCTGAGAATACTCATGAAATCTCTGCTTCTGATGTACTAAAGGGGTCTGTCCAAGCAGTCGGGGCACAGTGCTAAATCCCAGGCCATGGGTGTTTTAGGTAATCATTATTTATTGTTATATTTTGCAATGGAGGAAAAAAGAAAGCCCGAAAGGTTTATCACTTGCTGGAACTGTGCTATTTCCTCCCTTTAAACCTTTGAGCAATAGAGATAAAAAGTGAGTGTTACTTGTGATACTGGGAGAAAGAATGCAATATTATATCTGTTACTGTCTGGAAGAGCCCCTATCATCTGGCCTTGCTTTCTCCCCTCTCAGCCCCAGGCATGGAGACACGCGCACACACACATCTACTTAAGAGGTGGAGGCCACTCATTTTTAACGTGCAGCCCTATTTCTTGGCTTTCTCTTTTGGGTTGGAGAGGTTTCTATTGAATTGCAAAAGCGACCAACATTTGGCACAACCGCTCCTTCCAAATCTCTGCTAAACATGGAAACTCATCCGAAAAAAATACGAGAGGCAAGATGATGCAGTGCTTTCTGATTGGTCTCGTTCTGCTAAATTTTTAAGTTATGTTGAACGTTTCCCCTCTGCCCCTTGAGTGCTAAGACTCTTCTTCCTTTGGTGGGGCAGTTAAACTGGAGACCCAGTGAGAGAAGATAAAAGCAGATCTGTCTTTTGTGAGGCCAAAGATGCATAGGCAGCATCCCTGCTAGAATGCAAGGATTAGGAGAATACGTAGAATTTCCAAATTTAGAGCGGAGGACTAGCTTCCCATAAACAAAGGCTGCTTTTTAAAATGAGATGCTAGCAAGATAATGCCAAAAAAAAAAAAAAAGTTTGCCTTTGTGACTAAATTCTGTTATTTTGCAGCCAACCTTCAAATGGGCTGTTGGTGCAAGTGAACAAACGCTTCCTGTCTGTCCGTCCTCATGGGTGGTCGCATTTTAAAATGAAATATACAGGCTGACAAATGCCTTTACAAAGGCCAGATTATAAACTGTAAACCTACTGTCAGCTGGGTAGAAAAAAAAATCCAAATGCCTCTTATACCATTTAAAGATTTAGTTTGGCTTCAACACTAAAGCACTTCATCTTGAAGGAGAAAGGAGCTTAGAGTTTATAAATTGTTGTTTGGGCTCTAGTAAGCTCTGGATAAGGGAATCTATCTGCTAGGAAACAAATGACCTTCCCAAAATTTAGGGAGCTCTGGGTATTGTTACGAAGACAAAATGCCTTGGAAAAATGTCCCCAGAATACAAAGGGATTTGAGACTGCTCCATTACTCTTAACATACAGTTCATACAGCTGCAAAGGGCAAATCTTACAGTTCCAGTCTTTAGAAAAGGGTGGAAAAAAGTTAAACATATCAGGGTAATAAAATACAAGCTGTTTAGATTTTCCCCCTCTGTCTAAATCAACTCTAGACTTGCTCTTGCACACGGTTGTCGAATCCAGGCCGAATATCCACCTTATCTTGGCCAAAAAAGTCTCAAAATAGCCTGTGTTCTCCCCAGGGGTGATCACCAAAGAAAAGTTTTGTGGCAAACATAGTACTTTATGGTAACGTGGTTGCTACATTCAGCATTTTGAATCCAAAGTGGAGGAACAAAGAAACTCCCGAAGCGATGAGAAGCAATGGGCATTGCACACCCTCGCGTCCATTAAGTGAAACCTTGCAGCTCCAGCGTGCATTCCTGCTCACGCAGATCTCAAGGAGAGCACCAGCAATGGCATTTCAAATCCACCCTGAGCTCGGAAGCGCACAGCAAAGCTCTAATCCTTTGCTCTGCAAATGCCATCCATAGTCTCCCTTTCTTCAGCGGGTTGTGTCTGCAAGCATGCTTCTGCCGTAAGGTAGAAGGAGATGAACAAAGAGTACCTACATTAAAATGAGCCTTAGCTTTTAGCTTTTTTTTTTTTTTTGCACATTCTGCTTTTATTTTGTGGGGTTTGAGATGAACCTGAACTGACCGTAGGATCTGGAGGCAGCAGAATGCATTTAGCCTGTAAACCCTTGCCGCATTCCTCCTGCCCAGCATGACTTGCTGATGTTTGCCAGGAATATTGCAGGTCATGCTGCCCTTGCTGGAGGCAAGCAGAAATTTCAGTTGATTTCACCAAATCCAGGAAGGTTGAGAGGACTGTGCGTGCTAGGTTGTGTGGGAAACAGAAGGGAAAAGCACCTCTTCCATGGGCTATAGAATTTCCTTTTCATCCCCACCATCTCCTGTCAATCAGCACTACCCCAAGGCATCACTTCTCATTCCCTTCCCACCTTTATTACTGGTGTCAACATTGATTAGCACAACTATATGTCACTCTTTCCTTGAGAAATGACCACCTCCATCTCTTGAGGTGCCCACTTTAACTCTTGGAGATCACACTTCCGTTGCGTTTTTAGGTGGCTTTTTCTTTAAATACTGCATAGCATCGCAGCAATTATTTGAGCTGATGTCCACTTTCCAGGGCTCTCAGCGGGTTTGAAAGGGTGTGGGGTAGAAGCACATTCAGCTTTCTAAGGATGCCTCATGCTTGAGGCTAAAATATGTCAGCACCAAATTCCACGAGACCTTTGGAAACGATGACAATTTCAGAGCCCATCAGATTGTTTTAGTGCTTGAATGTGATTCATGCCGGGACTCAGGCTATCGGCTGTCCCTCCTCTCCTACCCAGAGACCAGATGACAGTTGTGCAGCTGCATCAAATGCTTTTGTTAAGAAGGAACAAAAAGGAAATTACTGGAAAATCTTCACAGCAGATCTCCCTCCGCCCACAGAGTGGTGGGAATAAACATCACAACTTCAGATCTTTGTGACTACAGATAAATAGAGGCTTAGCTGATAAGTTAATGACATACCAAAACCAGATTGCTCGAGGACTGAAATAATAAGCGGCCAATGAGCAGAATACTGGAATTCTGACAAAACCCGTAGTGCTTTGACGTTGTGTGCTCCCCTCTGCGGGGAGGGAGCTGCTGCAGTCGTGCACGGCGGGGATGCAGCTGGCAGCATCCAGACGGAATCTCTTTTTTAGGCTTCTTCACCCAGGCACGTCTGAAAGGCTCCAATTCTCCTCGCACGATTTCTCCAGCATGTGCCCTGCCCTGTCCACCTGCGCTCCTGGGTCTTTTCTCTTGACTCCCCTTAGCTCACGTCTTCACTGTTGCTGTCCTGGGAGATCTCGCATCCTTGTGTTCACTCAGAAGATTGTTTGACTGCCTCTTGGCTCTTTTTTGGTGTTTCTTCTTTGTGACATCTGATTTATGCAACTTCCCTTCCTTTTCAAACCCATTCCCATCTTCCTCACACCTGCTCTCTTTCACGGTCAAAGTACGATCCCTATTTTCTGTTGGCAAACGGGTATAGTCTCTGGTATCCTACACCTCTCTACCAGTCTGAGCAATTACTATTCTGCCCTGGATTTGTCCTGGCAATAACCCCATGAGGTCAGAGCTACTCTTGGGGAAATAGAGGCTTAGAGAACCTAAGGAGTGCACCAAGCCGCACACATACCTCTAGGTGGGTTGAATCCAGCTCCATCACTAACCCGCCATTCACACCTGGTCTGCACACCGCAGGCACCTAAAAGTGAATGAAGAAAGTGGAAAGTTGGGAAAGAACATCTCCAAGAAAATATTTGGCAAATTATTCCTGCCCTGGCTTTCTCCATGGTGCTCCAGTGGATTGGTGCATGTATACAAATCCTCCCTGGGCTGTGCTTTTAGCACGTTACAGGGATCAAGATATCCAAAGAAATAATCAAAAACTTCTCTTGAAGACCAATTTTATTTCTGCATAGACCATGGCAGAATTTGTGATCCCTTCCTAAAAACTTTATGAAGATTTCATAGCTAAATGACAGGAAAACTGACCGCCAGCCTGACCTGTGAAACGCTTCTCGGTCCTCCTTGCACTCTTGCTGGAGCTCCGGCTCTGCAGGCGAGGATCCAGCTATGCCCGGTGAGAAAAACGGTGCTTCAAACACTGCTGCTGACAAACCAGAGCTGGAAGGTCCTTTTTAACGGAAAGAGGTATAAATGCAAAAGTTAAATTAAAATCCAACAGCACTTTCGCGGAACAATTAGTCTATGTTTGGGTTGGGTGAATTGTGATGGGAAGATGGTCCTAACAGCGGTGACCAGCGCAGTGGTTTTTAACTGAGATGTGCTGCTTTAGGGCAACTGTGGGGCAGCGTCTGTTTGCTTGGCCTTTGTCAGACTCCAGCGATCACGTTCAGGACTGGATGGAGTAACTGAGATTGTTTATATACCCACTGCGCACTGGATTTGAGGCACAAATGGCTGGTAAACGCATGATTGCTGCTGCTTTTGGGTTCAGCTCTGCAGCTGGTGGTGGTGTCCCGAGTCCCCCAGCCCTGCTAGGAACAGCCAGATGCTCCCACCGACGGTCCCAGGACTCCACAGAGGTGGAGGCAGATGCTTTGCTGGTGGAAAATAAATCCAGCAGCACTAAAGCCAGGCAGCAGCGTGCACCAGCCGGGGATTCCCAGCATTTCTCCAAGCCCTCCAGAAAGGATCTGCAGAAAGAAAACCAATAAAAAAATGAATGCTCATCTCCAGAACATTCCTCCAACTGCACCCATGACTTTATCTGTTTTCTTTCTGCATGGGCTATTCCCCCCCCCCCCTTTTTTTTTTTTTTACAGGCTACCACTGCCGCAGCAAAGGCTCTGTAATAAAAGTCTGGGCTGAGACATGGAAATATTTAGCATTTCACAGCAGCTTGCTCAAAATCCTGGTCTTCTGCAGCCTGCTTGGGATTGCTTATCAAGACATACAGCACAGGAGAGCTTTGCAGCTCTGAGGAGCTGAATCGCTGCGCCGTGCCGAGCGCGGTGGCTTGCTCCAGCACCCCACGGGCTGTCACAGGCTGGAGGTGGGGGGCAATAAGCCAGAAGCTTATTTTAGTCACTTTTTCAAAGGAGTGGGGCTATTGAGAGCAACCAGCTGATGGGCGAGCGTTTGTTTTTCTCTTTCGAAAGGCAGCTTGACACCCGCGGAGGGAAGATGTGAATGCCGAGAGCAGGTTGAAGGGGCTGAACAGGAGGAAGCCGTTCACCCCTGATTTATACACGCCTTCAGAGAGCAAAGGGTTGATACCGCCCGGCCGTGAGAGCTCAGCAGTTCACAGGATCGGGCCGCTGAGTAAATGGGGAATTCATCCAGAGATATCTAGGAAATATATAGAATAAGCTGCCAACCCTATTCCTAAAGCCAACAGTTCACTAATTTTAATCAACAGCTGGATATTTTTATAGGGAGTGAAGGGATGGAGGGGTATTATGACAGAACAAGGGAGGTGGGATTAGACTAATCTAACCCAGGCCAAGTGGGCTTTTCCTGCTCAGCCATGTGTAGTGTCATGACTGTGTGATTTAGACTACTGCGCACTCACCAACACTGATAAGGAGGACAATTATGGGGAATACACAACTCTTTTGTAGCCCTCAGCCAGCAGAGCAGGCTGGGTACCGTGGATGTCAGCTGGGGATTGTCTCCAGCTCCGAATTAGAGCGGTCCCCATCCTGCGGACAAGGTTGTGTCGGGGAGCGTGCCCTGGGGCTCTTGTGATGCTGCCCTAAGGGATCCCAGCGCTCGTCCCGCTCTCGGGTGGAGGTCACCCTTGCCCTGCCCCTTGCAAAAGTTCAAAAAGACCTTTCTGATGAGCCCCGTCATCGTGCTGGTGAAACATGCTGGATGGCAACATCATTATCCACCTCTCCAGAGAAGGTTTCTCCATATTATTATGACTCTGTTGAATCCCTCAAGGGCAGTTGCTCCAGTGTTAATTGTCGTGTTTCCCTGTAACTTCTGGTTCTCTCCATGTCCTTCCTCACCTTCCGCTTACTCATACCCAGCCGAGACTCGTGCCAGACTGTCGCTACCTAAATGTGACCCAGGGAGCAAGGCAAAATGCTCAATGCCACCTTGTGTAGCCCCGGTTCAGTCGGACACTCCTTCTGGTAGGAAGCATGGGAAGAAATACTCGGAGCCAGATTTTTCCCTTTGAGTTTTTTTTTTTTGGAATAACCATCTGATTGGCGCATAGCAGCTTTTGTTGTTGTTTATTTGTGTAGCTTTTCATCTTAACGAGGATGTACGGAAACAATTACCACATGGTTCATTCACAATATCAACTCAAGCTTTTCCTGTCTGTGTGGTGATTGGACTTAGCCACTGAAAATTATCTAGCTTTGCAGAAGTCATGCTTTTTACTCATTTTTAAAAACACATATTGTACAATAGGGATGAATTTTTCCTGCTAAATAATGTTTGGGGCTTGCACCAGGTGGCTGGAAATGTCACACAGTTTCTCCTTTTTGGCAGTCAAAAGTCCAAATGCTTTAAGAAGATGCACATTTTTCAGGAGGGCAGGGAGAGGTCAAGATGCACTGACTAATTCAAGATTTCCTCCACTGGTTTCCATAACAAATAATCATTTTTTTCTTTATTTAGCTGTACTCACTGGTAGGTTTTCATTTGCATCAAAGCTTTGTTCTGCTCTCATTTGGGCTGCCTCCAGAGACCAAACAACATCACAGGCTACTCCCGGCATATCCTCCAGAGAAATGGGCCAAATTCAGAGCTGCAAGTTGGCTCCCACATGTAAACCCTTGCAATACAGATCCTGGAATACTAGTCAGGGCGAATCTGAGAGAGGTCTGTGGACAGTCAATGGAGATTTCCATGGAGAAATCCATGGAGATTTAAAACTAAAACCAGCTGCGTTTGGTATAACCTAGGTGGATGGGGCAGCCATACTGTTATTAAGCTGATAACAACTCCTGCTCTAAGAGCTTTCGTCTTGTTACTCAGAAGTTGGTTGAAATTTTACCTCCTTGGGTGACACCGTTCCACATGCACGTCTCTTACCCCAGCTTGATTTAATATTCTTATTATTCTTTGGGGAATTTTGATCCTAATAACTCAGGAAATGAGTCTTCAAACTCACCTCCGAAAACCGTGGCTAGCTTTTCTGCGTGAAATCCTGGCACCGCCGCGCTGTGGAAATGATCAGGGATTTGGCAGGCGGTGGCTTTCCTCGCGGCTGTTTGCCCTTTTCCTGTCCCTGCTGAGAGCTGCCCCAGCAGAACAAGGCGATAAGCGGTTGAAAAATTGTGTCTTGCATGGGAGATCTGCTAGGATTTGACAGCTAACTTCCCTGGAGATACTGGTGTGTGCTGGGTGTGCTCCAGCCAGGGTCACGGGAGCTCGGATGGGGCTTTCCAAGAGACCGAGGTGATGGGCATGAGACCCAAGAGCGAGGACAGGGTCTTTTGGCCCTTGTCTGGCCCCAAGCACCCTGGTAAAAGAAATGGCCTGGCTGGCGTGTAAAAGGTGTAAGAAAAAGGAGGAGTTGCATTAGAAGAAGATACAGGGGAGAGAGAAAACGGCTAGACAAAAAAAAACAAATTAAAAAATGGGGTTCTAAATTTGACTGCAGACTGAAGAGGAGACGAGATATTGGGTGAGAGGAGCCAATATTTTAAAAACACCCCAAACAATTGAAAAATCTAGAATTGCAATGAAGTTTGTGCTCCAAGGGCCCAACGTGTTTTGCTGGAGACCTTTTCGATGCATAATTCATTCAACAAACACCACACTGGGGACAGAGCCATGTCCTCTCCCGCTCTAGTGCCACAACCACCAGGTTACTCCCTGCTTGGTGTGTGCCTCTCACGTAAAACCCTTCAGGGTTTCTGCTGATCAGTCCCAGCCACTGTCTTATTTTGAGGGGTCCCACCATCCACTTGGACGTTTCTCAAGCCTGCTGCGGAACGGCAACTGGGTTGGTACCCGCAGTCTATTGCTCAAACTGGTGCTGCTGGGTGACTCCTGAGTGTGTACTGGGAGGTGAGAAATCACACTTCCACCTTAGAAGTCTCCGTCCTGTCTTCATCTTAGCAAAAACATGGCTAAGGAATTGCTCGCTGCCCCATCCTTGGTGCTGCTCAAACCGTGGGCTTGCAGTGATTAGCAATGCATGCTGCATTTATATTTATCTAATGCACAGAGACATCTGTTTATCTTACGTTGCGCGTCTGATAAGCAACTTTTTTCTTCATCCCAAGGCCCGATTAAAGATTCCGATTAATGTAACTTGCTGGAAGGTCCTGTAACGCAGCTTTTAAATCAATGTCTTGTAAACTTTGCTAGGTCAATCCTGCACATCTGAATTCAGCTAAAAACCAACACTGCAAGGTCAGGCTGTACAAATTGATGGATTTTTATTCCTTTAACCTTAGAAGTGTTGCAGAGAGGGTAACAGCAGCAAGACTTGTTTCTTCCAGTTGCTTCTTTTTCCTACACAAGAAAAGAGCCAGCAGATATGTTCCCTTTTCTTGGTATGTGCATATATATAATATATACATACATGATTATTTTTTTTAAAAAAGAGAGGTATTTAAATCAGCAAAACACTACAAAAAGTTGTTGCTTCTTTTCATGTGTATCTTATTTTTTCATTTTTCTTGTGCATTGATTTGATAAGGGAGAAAAGGATTCTGGTATTGTAAATCAGTAAGATAATGAAGAATATCCCTCCTGCCTTTTGAGTTTATTTTGGTAACACATTAAATAGTTCTAACCAAAAAAAATACCTCTTTAAAGACATCTCAGAGCATTCTGTAGCTGAAGAAGGCATGAATGTTGCAGTAGCAAATTCTCATGAACTTGCAGAAAAAGTACTATGCAATTCATGGACTTTTCTTGTCTTACTTCTAGGGGAAGATTTTTGCAGTGTCTCTGTGACTCAGGAGTAATAATCTCTTATCAAAGCTCTTTAGTGCCTTTACACTATCATCAATACACATAAACAAAGGATAAGAAAGCTAATTCTTTGTGTGGATAACTTTCTGCAGGAAAACGCAGCCTGTAAAAGAGCTTGTGGCAAGATCATCTTTATCAGCTTTAAACTAAAAGGAGTGTATTTTATTTATGGAATTCAGCACTGCAGGCATTCTTGTTTCTTTGTTTGACAATATTTTGTATTTCCCATATCCTGTTACTTAGTTTTGTTCAAGCATAAACGTTGGCTAATTGTAAAGAACTGCTGGAGGCATTTTGGGTTTTGGGTTGGAGCCCTGTGGCTTTATTTTCTCTCCCTAAACCTGAGAACTTCTCTGTAATAATAATTGTGAGCTTATACTAACTGGATGATTTCCCCCGAGCTTTATCCTACTTTTTCTTGTTCTTGTTCTTTTTTTTTTTTTTTTAATCTTTCTTCTATTATTTAATATCAAATGTTAAATCCGGCGGGGATGTTTCAGAGAACTCCCTCTCCCACCGAAAAGAGAGCAATGCTGCCTTTGTGCCACTGTGCAATGCATCTCCAAAGCCAGTGGAAACCAGGAGCTTGGGTCTTGGTCCTTGCTTGAGCGCAGGATACCTACCACCAAGTCAGCTGCCTGGCAGGACCTACCTTGAATGACAGCAGGCTGCCGAGACCCTACCAGCAAGTTTAGCCTCTGCTTTGGAAAAGGAGAACACAGCCCAGAAGGTTGTGGTTCCTGCAGAGAAGGAACCGGATCATCTGTGCTCCTCCGACCGTGCCCGCAGCGCTTTCTCACTGGTCCTGCTTCTGCCTGGAGCTTCGTCCTGCCTTTCTCTCCTCCTGGACTCGGCTGCTTTACCTTTTTCCTTTGTTCGTTCATGAGATTTATGTACTTCATCAGTACCAAATGAGCAGGGCCAGGGTTTTAACTGGAGCTCCTTCTGCTGGTGGGATGACCCCTTTGCACAGAAAAATTCCCCTGCAAAGCCAGACAAGAGAGATGTCTCTTTTTTTCTTTCTTTCTTTTTACACGTACTTCTTCCCAACAAAGGAATGACCTTAATAAAAATATATACGCTAAGTATTAAGACTGGCATGTGTCTGTCACACATAGATTGTTATCACAGTAAGATGTATTCACTTTAAAGCTGGCTGAACCTTACAGGGATCTTTTATCACCTTCAGTGGTTTTGGTATTGAGCCCAATGCCTCATGTGGAAATGATGGAGTCCAGAACTGTGAGAAGTCACGCTTTGTGTTTCTTGCCCATTATTTCAGAATCAACTTTATCTCTCTGCCTGTGCTGTGTTGGATGATCACTCTTTCTCCTACCAGATACTTTTGTCAATGACTTCAGCCTGGGCAAGACTTGGAAAGACACAAATTCCTGGCAGCCTAATTTCTTGATATATCTGCCTAGTTATGCTTAGGGACGTAGACATTCCTGAACATCTTAGGCACCAGCAATGTCTGAGAAAAGACCGGTTCACATCAGACACCATCCAGCTGCCAGAAATGCTATAAACTTGTGATTAGATGGGTAATTTTCCATATTAAATAGCCAAAACCCAGTCTCTTAGCTTGGGAAGCCCAGCAGCATCCCTTCTCTCTCAAATCACCAAGCTCTGTGTAATTACCGTGGGCTGTCCTGTGGCAGTTTAATTTAAGATGAGCCACTGTAGGATGCCATTGTGTGGCTGAATTCATAAAACAATATTTAAGTCATAAGAGACTTATTAAGTCAAATCTCTCAGTAAAAGTGCCTGCACAATGAACTTTTTCCTTTCCTTTCCTTTCCTTTCCTTTCCTTTCCTTTCCTTTCCTTTCCTTTCCTTTCCTTTCCTTTCCTTTCCTT
>JAVKLA010000088.1:41075120-41104871 GCA_034782735.1 Sagittarius serpentarius | reverse complement strand
CTCCCCTCCTCTCCTCTCCTCTCCTCTCCTCTCCTCTCCTCTCCTCTCCTCTCCTCTCCTCTCCTCTCCTCTCCTCTGATTTGCCCTTCCCTATAACAGTATTGCTAATAAAATGGTTTCTTATTTTGACTCAATAAAATCCAAACTCAAAGAGCAATAAGAAAAAATATTTTGCAACTTTAAAAAACCCAAACAAATTAAAGTCCTCAAAGCCGTGGATATTTTAGAGTGGAAGTAATGCGTAAGAGTAAAGTGAGGCTAAACCGAGAGCAATCTCCTTACACGCAGGGAATATTTCTATGAGGCCACGGTTCCAGTGAGGTTGTATCTGAGTGACCCAATGTGTTTTTCTCCTTGTTTTCTAGGAAAAGAAAGATGATGCTGGTCCATGGGTCTGCCTAGTGTAAATGGGAACATTATCAGAAATTAAACCTATGTAAAAGGAGATTTACCCTTTACAGGGTCTGGGGGCCAGTGCTCGCAGGTGGACACACAACTTCCTTTCAGGGGGACGCTGCTTCTTGGCCTCAGCAGCACCCGCATCCCATGGTGATCCCTTGCCTTGGCGTGGAGAAGTGATGCTGTGCGCCTGGACAATGCCACCGAGTCCACGCCACTGAACGAGTCTCCTCTGCACATCCCTGCACGTTTTCCCATATGTCTCCGCTAATGGACCAGGAAGGAAAAAAGCCAGCTCTGTCCTCCATCTAGCAAGGAGCTGAGCCTCACCAGCCATTTTTCTCATGCAGCACCAAAATAGCCATTTGCTGGAGATGGCTCTGTGCCATCCTTGACCTAGGCTGCGTTTGAACCGGGCGACCTAGACGTGAAAGGCTCAGTATCACGTTGCCAGTTCCCCGAACCATCTGTCCTCCTTCAGTGAGCTTCCTTCAAAAGTCCCCGCACACTTCATAAACATCCCAGCCCTCCTCACCCCTCCAGCTGCCCCCTTCCTCTTGGAGAAACAGCAGTTTGAAGGAAATACCACTCATTTTTTTTTATTATTTTTTTTCCCCAAGCGTGTTGAATCTGACATCTGTGATTTGGCAAAAGCGAAAGTCTTTCCTCCGTCCTGCCTTTTAAACCTGTTGGTGAGGACGGAGAAGGTAGGGATAAACCCCTCTCCTGGTGGAGACAATGCAGTGCCCGGTAGCAAAACCTCCTCTCGTCTTTGAAGACCAACAATAAAGCAAACTTCCATTTCCTTACCATAACATCGTCATGTCACAGCCCTGAAAGCTCCACCTTCCCTTTCAAGAGGCTAGAAAGTGGGACTTTAGACAAAGAAAAATAGTCTCAGGTGGGTTCGCCATGGATCATTTTGACTATATTTTAAACATTTAAATGTCAATGCTTAGTCATAGACAAGACATGATTCTTATCTAGCTACATGTGGCTTCCAGTATAAAAAAATTTGAACCCGTGCCATTTCCTGTTGGAGAGAGCTTAAACACAGGGGTGACAAGGGCACATCTATTTTGGATCCCTATTTTAAAAGCCTCCAGATATCATAGAAATCAACTGGCACAAACAGAGGACTTTGAATTTCTTTCATGGCGGTGGCAAATTACGTATATCAATGAAACACATACTTAGTGAAGCGGAAGTGAGCACCAGCAATACTTCAATCAGCTTTGGCATATGTGTACATTATTCTGTTTGATCTCATAGGATGCTGGATTTAGATGATATAATACATTCTGGTTATCTTCCTAGAAGTTGGAGGGACCTAAGGAGATATCCACTTTCACAAGATAAAATTAGCACCTCTTTATTTTTCAGATAAACATTCCTTTTTTTTTTTCTTTTTTTTTCAGGAAAACGCTGATTAGAGTTACAAAGCATACCAATGGGTATGAGTTTATTCATATTCAACCCAAATCCTATTTATAATATAAAGGAAATAACATTGGTATTACACAGGGCAACTTGGACAGCCTAGATGTAGGAACAGCGAGCTGTGCTCAGGCAGGTCTCTTCAAAAGCGCCAAAAGCAGTTATTTTCCAAAGTGATGGTGGGAAAATACAGATTTTGCTTAAAAATGGACAATTGCACCGGAAAATGATCAGCCCGCCCCGATTCTGTTATTTTACTCTGTCTTTTGATAACATCTTCTTGGAGATATGAGCTTGAGTTACAAAACAGGGACCTGAATTTTGGACACGGAAGATTAATTGTATCTTCTTCTGCACCCCAACATCTCGACTTAGTTCCTACCTACCGCAAATGCTTACAAATGCTCATCTCACAAAACTCTCGTTTATGGACAAATTTAGTGTTTTAAAGCAGCCCGGCGAAAAGTTATTTTTGTTAAGTCAAAGCGTAGACCGCTTGGGCATGGGAAACACGTTTCTGGGTAGATCTGTGTGAATAATGGATTGTTTGGTTCACTTGCCGCTCCAAACAATCGGGAGAGAAAAATGGTTTCCGGCGAATTAAGCCCTTTGTACAGCATAGAAGGCCTTAATGGACCTTTGAACTTTTTAAAATAAAGAAATACATTGCATTATTTGCAATGCTTCATTTAATGTCAAAAAGGAAGGTGGTGACCTTCGAGAGTCTTTTGATGGCGAAAACAATTCAGTGAAATCAACACAATTTTTTTTCAAAATGTTTCGGTCAATTTGAATTTCTGCGTTGCAATTTGGGGGAAAAAAACATGGCTGAGGTAGTTTTGCTGTTATGTTTATGAAAAAACAGATCATGGGCTTGCTGAGGTGTACTTGATGCTAATGATAGACTTATCGATCTCCAGATATACGTTGAGAAGGGTCTTCTCTGCAGCACTGGATCGGAGGCCCATAGTTATCAGCAGAAAGCTGTCTTAAATACAACGCACCGAGAAATTTGTAACAGCGCGTGCAGAAACCTTTGTCTCGGCAAATCACCCTCACATTCACGTAGCAGTTATGAAATTAAGCCACAAAAGATACGATCTGTTGAAATATTACGTGAGGCCGTCGTTATCAGGATATGATTTTGTACTGCTCTCCGATGTGAAGCTTTCCAGTTTAATACACGATGACAGAACAAGATCCTTTTACAGGGAGAAAGCTAGATCATTTTCAAGACCGAGTTTAGCAACTTCTCAAATGTCTATTGTTGTCTGTCCTGTTAATTGGCTGTATGGCTGCAGTTTGTGTGGGCTGGCCATTATAATGTCAATAAATCCAGTGACTGGAAATGAAATTTGATGCAGAAGGGGGCTGAGTGGTTTGTTCCTGAGAGTCTGACCACGTACGTTGGTCATGGGATTTCAGTGGACACTGTTGAGTAGCCTCATAAAGTGTAAAAGCAGTTATTTCTGCAGAAAAAATCTAGGGAGCAGCTTTTTAAATGGGATATCACCAAAGTGGCCATTTAGCAGTACCGAGGTTTTCATGGAGAAAAGGCAGCTGCAGAAAGGGATTTTTCTCCACCCACCTCCTTGTCCCCGAGTCGCTGTGGGCTCCAGCGTTTCCCTGTGGGGCACGTACAGGAGCTGATTTTCCTCCTGGCATGAGGCTGCAGTGGAAAGAGCCCGTTCTGCGGCGGTCCCAGCACGCGGAGGTGCTGGCAAGGGAAGCAGAGAGGGAGAAGAGAAGAAAAGAATCAGATGGGGAGAAAACAGCCGCCGCGGGGCTGCGAGGTGGGAGATGGCTCGCAGAGAGCAGGGGAGGTCAGGGCAGGACGCACGGCACGTCCAGCGCGGCCGCAGCTCACCCATCACTGACTTTTCTCTTTTGAATGCGACCAGCAAAAGGGCTTTTCTGCTTGAAAAGCCCCAAATTTTGCGTTACCCCTACTTAGCCATTAAAAAATCCCCACAAACAACTCCTTAAAAACACCCTCCCTGGAAAAGGCAATTAATAGCAGAGAGCCTGAGCGATGGGAGAAGCTGGGAGGTAGCAGTGTGTGATGGCAGGCCGGCACGGACGGATCTTCATCCCGACGTTGGATTATTAATAGTGAGAACACACCATGTGGTTCTTTTTCCACCCACACGGACGGCAACTGTTTGTCTTCCGTTGTCCAAATCGTTCAACTCATGGCAGGCTAAAAACTGCGACTTCCACGGGAGCGCACCGTGGAGGAGACTGAGGGGATGCTTAAGTCACTGTAATAGCAGGTTATACTAAAAAATAATTATCAAATGCCTGAAAAAGAAGAAGTTAAAACTGCCGCATACTGTGCACAACAAGATCTTGCAAAATCTGCAGACCTCATTCCCCCATAAGTCGAAACGAGGGGGTAAGAGAAACTCATTGGCTATACGTGAGCGTTTCTGTACGTTTGCAATCACAGCCTTTGCATCCCCCTGAGAGCTCAGATTTCACGGGGGGAAGAAGCTGGATCACCGAGCCGTCCCAGCAAAGAGCCACCATTGCTACAATTAGCTGCAGAAGCCCAATTTGGGGGTTTTCTCATTAACCTGTCATGTCAAATGCTGTACGATAAGATGGTGAAAATTGGGGGGAGGAGTGGCGGTGGAGGGGTAAAAGTTCATTTTGCAAAGCAAACAAACAGCAAGTCACTTGATTTTACTAATTATCCTAGCCTGTGGCTCTTGCAGCCATTATTTTTCCCCCCCATCAGCGTATGAACTGACAAGATAAGATAGGAGCTGGTATTTTCTAAACTATCCCGGCTGACGGCATATACAGATAATATGAGGATTCATTTGCAAGAGCGCACAGAAGATTAATTGATTTACTTAATGTTAGAGTAATCGCTCATTAGAAAAATAACTGCTGGTGTTTGTGGGGAATGGGTGTCAGGGCACACCGTAATGCTCCTCTCCAAGCGGTGTCCTGGAAATCACTTCTTGGGTGAAGAAGGGCAATTTATTTATAATAAAGGGCAAATTCTTTATAATAACATGAAATTATAAATGCATTATTATAAATTCTGGGTCTGATCCACAGCCCAGTGACACCAATGGGTGGGTTAGAGTTGGCTCAGCCTATGGAGTGGTCCTTTTATCTATACATTTTAATGATATATTAAATTACGAACTAACACTGGTGAGCTTCTCAGACCTGCAGTTTCCCAGAAATACTGGTGGGTACAGGCTTAGCTGGCCAAAAACCTTGAATTTTGCCAGCTCTAACTATCTAGACCATATCTAGCCTGTGTTCCCTCTTTTTGAGGTCAAGGTCTGCATTTTTCTTTAATGTAAAGCCCTCAAGCCTTACGACAGAATTACGGTAGGAAACTGAGCGTCCTGAACGTGTCCCAGCTCAGTGAAATCTTATAACCCCACTTCCAGAGATGGGGAAAAAAGGCAAATTTAATGATTATGCAGTTTGCCAAGGACCTTACATTAAATCAGTGTATAAACGTGAAATATGCACTGCTTTAAAAAGATAGCTGTCGTAACTTTTTTTCATGATATAATAACTAAATGGATGCTTGAGCATGTGTTACCTTTATACGGTGCCTTTTACGAGCTTTTGGAGCGGGTCCATCCTCACCGGGGGAGAGCAATAGGCAGCTCACAGCAGCCAGCTGCTATTGTTACCATTAAAGACGTAAAAATCAGAATGTTAACTTCCAATATCAAATTTTAACCCAAAGCCAGTAAAACATATTATGTCAGAATATGGCTTGATCTATAAAGCATGTTTCAGCAACATGTTGCAGCTGGTGCTGTGTATTTATAGCTTCAGAAAAAAAAAAAAAAAGAAAACACAACAGCCAACACACACTGGAAAGAGTAGAAAGCATTTTGAACAGCAAATTTGTCAATGTTTTTGCTTGCTGCTGAGTCGGACTATGGGTCGGCACTGGTTTAGATTAGCCCTGTCCCGTGCAATTTGACAGTAGCGACATGAACCTGCAACGCATGGATCTGAAGCAAAGATAGGAGGAAGGAGGAGGAATTCAGGGAATGTTTTTCCTCGGAGCGCGGTGGAAGCGCCGACGGTGGGACCGGGGCTGCGGTGACAGCGTTAACACTTCCCAGAGCCGAGGACCCCAACGCTGGAATGGCATTGCCCACCCTGAAAGTGAGAAGGTAAAGTTTATTTTTTCTATTTTTTTTCCTCCCCTTTCTCTCGCTCACTCTCCCATATACAGAATGTACCAAGACCACCAAGAGTGGCCCATTTTTTTTTTTTTTCACGATGATGTACAATTCGCATTTGTTAATAAAAAAAAATCTGCCTGAGGTCATCCACCTAAATTTTTTTTTTTTTTTAAACAGGAAACAGGTTTCAGATGTTTAGATGTTAAAAAGTAAGGCTGCTAATCTGCCTACCAATTTAACAGGCATTGACAACTGTCAAACCTTTTCTCCTTACATTACTGGCTTTTGAGCTGAGTTAGGTATCTGCTTAATTTTTTTTTTTAAATCACCAAAATAACTGCTATCATGCACTCGCTCGCTTTCTGGATTTGCTTGCTAACACCAAGCAAAGCTCCCTCGGAGGGCGTAATCCAGCGTTTACCATACGGTGAATCACAAGCTCTTACGCTTATTGGGATGAGCTTTTCAAGGAGGGTCGTCTGAAGAAAAGTCTGAAGAACTGCAGCTTCGGTGGTGTTTGCAGATGGCGTTTGTGTCTGAAAGATGCAGCGTGCACGTGAAAAACTGCAACTTTTAACTTCCAAGTGACTAGTGACAAATAGATAAAGATAAATTAAGCTGTATTTCTAGGTTTCCTTTCCGCTGTCAGCACTACACGCTTAGAAAGAGATGCAAATAATTGCTATTTTTATTTCCTTCATTTTAGCCCACGCAGGAAAGACTGATAATATTCCACTAATATTCTCTAGAGCAGGAATATCCCGACGGGCACTGCAGAAGACGCCTGAGACACTGAGCAATGTGGACTCTGCATTGCCCACGATTTCTGGCGCGGATTTGGCACGGCAGCAGCCACGACGTGGGTTTTTTTTTTCCCAACAGCTTGTCACACGTTATTCACGTTTCTGATGTGCATGTTATTCCCATTTCTCATCTCAAAAGTGCACCGGATTTTTGCGCATCGCACGGAGCCCCAATCCAGTTCATGATGTTCTAAGTGCATGAGAATAAAATTAAATTAATGAAGGGCTTCATTAACAGAAATGATAGAAATAAGAGGTAAAGTATCTGAGTTAGTTAACTTCTGTTACAGGCAGATCCTGTGCACTCTCATGCAGATTTATCTGGAAAAATGCTGAAGGATCATGCTAATTTTCTATCAAAACCCATTCTTTTTGAGAATATTGCTGAACTGTGTGTATGCAATTTTAATAATGAGTTACTTGATGTAAGTAAAAGGCAAGCAGTGAGAAAACATGCGTAGATTTACTGACTGCCCTGAAAGAGAAGTGATCTGAGTGCTAAAGGATAAGGTTGTGCTCTTCTAGCAACGGCAAACTGAGCCCCAGAAAATATTTTTCCTTGTGAATAAAAAAAAACAATTTTTGAAGTTACTTTGTACCATCTAATTAATGATAGTTTTTCTTTCTAAGCCTTCTAGAAACAAAGCCTGACTTCTGACCTGAAATTAAAAGGCAGCGATAATCCACCGTTAAAAATCTACGCTAAACATACACAGCATTAAAAAAAAAAATCAAAGAAAATGGCTTTATTTGCGCTGTTTCAGCAACCACAGAATGCATCCTATCTGCTTAATTTTGACTTGGTTACATGAAAAGCCTGGCACTGCAAAATACGGTCGCATATATAAATTACTCCCAGTCGGCATATGTAGCATAAATTTTCTCTGTGATGGTAATTCGTGTTCTTTAAAAAAAGGTGAAGATGCAGAACTACAGAAGACCTTTATCCCCCATTTTAGGGTAAAGTTTGGCAGCTTTACATCGCAATTGAGAGAGGCGCACCAGAAGCACGAGCCTGACACCCAGTTCTCCGAGCAAATAATCTAATTTAATCTAAAATAGGTACTTTGGGAATTTTACTAATTCAGTCAATAAATTAGCTTTTTTTTCTAAAAGCCAGAAATCCATATCTCGCCAGCAAGTTAAAGAAAAAAAAACCCTTCTTCTTGGCACATCCTCTGTAACAAATGTGGAAGCTTGCTGATGACCACAAATATATTGTAAAAATGTGTAAACCAAAGGCAGTGATATTTTCCAAAAGAACACCTGGAAGGTGTAAATCAAAAATATTGTAAACACGTCAGCTGGGAACATACGACAGGCACACCGGGCTGCTGTGCACCCAGCCCGTCGGGCTTTGGAAATCTGAATCGATAAATCAGGGGATGAACCTTAGACTAATAAACAGTTCTTTTATGAAAAGGAGATATTCTTTGCCCCGGCAGCCTAACGGCAAACCAGCAAAAGATGAATTTGTTAGGTTTAGAAAAACACAGGAGGTCGTTTCCAATAGTGCGATACTTCAAAAAAAATTGCTGCTCAAAGGAACTCTCAAAATCAAGCTCATCGTGGTTTGTGCTTTGTTTAAATTAGGAGCAAAATGAATAACATTATCAATAATTTAGCTATTGTCTTAGAAATATTTTTCAGGCTTTTAATTCCCCCCTTAAGCTTTTCCGTTGTGGATAAGATGCAAAGGTTAGATTTTACATCTACCTTAGATTTTATAGCTACATTATATTTTACATCTACATTATCTTTTACATCTATATTATATTTTACATTTACGTGTCCAGAGGCTTGCAGTGAAGTAAAAGGGACAGAGGAAGAAACAGGGAGAGCAGATGGCTGAAAAAAAACTCAATACAAAGTGAAAAGACGGCAGGACCAGGCTGCTTGTTTTGCTGCACTGAAAAAACTAAAACTGGGCTTTTCCCTTATGCTTATCTCGGTCGACTGAAAGAAGCCCTATTAAAATGCTATCTTCTGGAAAGCGTCATAGAGGCATGAGGTTGGTAAACATTATAAAAACAACCCCTAATAAAATTTTTATTGCTATATGTTTCTGTACATTTTACGGCCAGCACGGGGAAAAGAAGCGACAGCGATTTCTCTGCCTTGATGGCAGGCAGGAACTTTTTTCCTTGCTTTCTGCTCATCAAAATAAATAAAAATCCTGAAGCCTGTTCATTTCTCAGGCATTCGGGGGGATTATTTCAAGCTCAGAATAAGCCAAGGGGAAAGGTAAAGGCTAAATGGACCTCGCGGTGCTCATCCGTATGTTCTAAACAGGTATTGTCCTTTTTGGACACAGCGATATTTTTGTGTGTCACAAAACGACACACTTGATTTCATATTCGTGTGTGTTGTCTGATTTAAAATATGCAGGGAAAAACCTGCACACACGCACACTTCGTACTCCTACTTGTTGCAATTATTAAGCCAGTTGGCCGACGAAGGTTTTGAAATTGCTCCCCAAAACCCAGTGTAGACGTTTGCTTCCTGAGAAGGTATTTATAGCTTGTGAATGAATCAAGTCACGAACAAAAAAAAAAAAGGTAATTGTGCTTGCAAGTAAGTCTTTAAATATTTACGTTTTAAATATATTTGCTGCCAGCTTCTGTTAGCGAGAAGAAAAGGAATTTGGGAAATTACAACCCTTCTTATTTCCCACATTTTTTAAGATAATAAATGCGTATCTGAATTTAGCATGCCCTGAAGCTTGGCTGGCCGAAGTCGAAGGCAAAAAGCGAGCCCAGGCTGGTTACTCACTCGAGTAAGGGTGCTGCTGGGGAGGGAGGGCTGCAGGGTTTGGGAGGTGGAGGGGATGAAGACGTGTCTCCTTTGGGCTGGAAAGCCTGAATCGCTTGGGGTGGCTCTTCCCCTGCATGCAAAATCAGGCACCGGCCAGCGGCTGTGCTGATTTCTCATGTTATGACCTCAAGCAAGAAAACCGGAGGATAAGGCCGGTCTGCTCATCCTCGCGCTTGTCCAACGTGCCTGTTGGCAGGCACGTGGCCTTAGTCATGTTTCCCCGAAACCCTCCAGCGGGGTAGCACGGTGGGGGACGATGTTTGGGGTGACGTAGGTGATGCCGTGCCCCGTACCCCAGCCTACACCCCATCCGAAGCCACGCTGGAAAGTCCAGAGCGCAGAGGGATGCGTAAGCAGGAGATACCATGAAGCGATAGGGCAGACGGGTTCCTGCAGAGCCCAGCACCCTTCCTTCTGCCGGTGCTACAGGTGGCCAGCCCCCAGCCCCCTTGCAGTGAGTGGTTTTAGACTTGCACAATTGCTAGTTTCTTTTATTTATGTTATTCTTACTACTATTACTGGGTTTTTTTTTTTCCTCTTGGCTTCCTCGGCGTCTATATAGACAGGGTTTTTCCCACGGAAATTTCTGCCTCCCTATCAGAACGGGGAAGGAGGCTTGCTGGGGTCAAATGAGATTCGAAACCAAAGAGGTGGTTTGGGTCCTTCCTGCCACGAAGGGTTTTCTAGTGAGGATCTGTTCCTTTAAATTTGTCTGGTGCCAAGCAGCCACCAAAATCTCTCCCAAAACGATGCGCCGAGGTGTCCAAGTCACACAGCACAAGCAGCTGGGCCCTCTTGGCCCCGGGGATGCTCTCTGACCGGACTTACCAGCACAGTCACACCACCTGCGTGCTCATCCTAGGGTGCCAACTGAATTTTGAAGTGATTTTGGTAAATCCTCATGGTTCATCGGATTTAAATGCAGGTCTGCAGGAACTAAACCTTGCTTAGGTCATTGTCCATAGCCTTGCAGCTGTTCCTACCTCTCCTAAGATGCGGGCCAGATGCCTGCCGGGGCCCCTCCATGTGATCGAGTAGCACTGGCGGATAAATGTTTGCGAAGCCCGTTGAAAGCCTCTGATGGAAGCTGCAATGGGAGTCGAAGGTATTATCAATACTATTAATCAAACCCAGTAGAAGCAGACGCTGCTTTCTGTTAACTAGGGAAAGCGTTTCTTTTGTAATCACCCATCCCGTTTAGCCTGCCGTGTTTCTGCTGGTGGCCAGAGGGGACATTTCCATAGACCAAGAGGCCAACATCTCTGTTTTGTCCTTTCTTCTTGCTTCATGTCTTCTCCAGGCTCTGCCCCTTCTGCGAGCCCAACCCACCACGGTGCAGGCGTTGGCCTCTCTCTCGCCCTTGGGATGCTCCCTGTATTGCCGCAACCAAAATTCATGCTAACCAAATAATCCTGATGACACAGTTTGTGGTCACAAATGCTTTATCACCTTCCTCATACGACAAAGGGAAAAAATCCAACAACCCTCTGCAATGACGTTAGACGTTGTTGATTTAATTGGTTCTTGGTAAATACGTTCTTCAGCTAACGCTCACTGGGGCAAATTGTCCCTTCTTAAGCCTGTGCAAATAGCATGAGGATGCAAACACCAGCCTACAAACCATGCAAGTATGTGATTCCTCTTGACATCAAGTTTCCTTCTGTAATCCAGTGGTTTTATTGTTTTAAGTTTTTGCATTGTTTAATAGGTGCTGTTGTGTTTTTTTCTCCCCAGGCTGATTATGCCACCAGCTTAGATGGGGAAGGGAAGAGCAGAGATCTCAGCAATGAGCTTTGCTTCCTTTTGCAGCTACCAAATGATCCTTGCCTCAATTTTTAGAGGTTTTTGGGTAAAGCTTGGCCCTGTTAAAATCAGTGGCAACTTTCCCACTGACTTCAGTCAGGCTGGGATTTCACTCTCCCCGCTTTACCTTTTCATCCTTGCCTGCAGTGTGAAAAGCTTTGGTTGGGAGCTTACCAAAGCAAGAAAATCAGTCGGACTCTGGAAATACTATTGTTTACTTTAAAGCACATTTTGTTTCCATTTTGCTATAAATATAGATGAAGTGAAAACCTGCTGTTGTGTAGGGCCTGTCACTTCAAGAGCAGTTCAGCAGAATTTCTCATATGGTCTCTCCAGCCCACGGAAAGTCATTCTGGGGATGCTGGGCCCAGCCCTGCACGGCATCACGTCCTTTTGGTGCCTCTGCAAATCAGTGCGAGCCTAAAGTTACTCGGCCTCGGACAAAAAAAACCAAAGTAGAATAAAATCTCACCTCCTTTTCCGAGCAGGCCGAGACTGTGCATCCTGCAGAGAGGGGGAAAACAGCAGCAACAAATTCAGAACGATGACGCAGACCTGTGTTTCCAGCAGCGTCCATTTAATTACAGCGCAGGTTCACACGCAATGTATTTAGGTATTCACTGTGGTGTACGAGCTTGGACTGGAAGTATTTTTCTTAACTAGTACTTAAATGAGCCAAGATCACAGAAGATAAGTAGGAAAAGTAGACCGTTAGGAAAGCTAAAATGGAAAATAAAGGTAAGCCACTTGCGCTCAGCTTGCTGGAAGACTTTTTTAATATCTCAAGCTCTCGTTTATTCAATTAAAATGTAGTGACTCCCTGGATAGGCAGAACAAGCCAAGGCCTGCCCTCGCCAGCAGGACTGGCACATGCGGAGCAGGGCCCTGATTTGGGTCCCCTACAGACAAGGGCTGGAAGAACCGTGGGAGAGGTAATGGGTGGCTTTAACCCACTTTTGCACCCCCCAGCCCTGCTGTGCAGCCCCGTGTTGCAGCCTCTGCCCCTGAGACCCGCCGGAGCACCGAGGAAAGGTGTGACTGCTTCACCCCACATCTCCTGGGTGCTCCCCAACCTCTCAAAAATGTGATTCCCAGGACACTGTTTTGGAAGGGAGATTGCCTTTCACAGCCCAGTCCTGTCTTACTGCCCGAGATCTGGAATTGAGGAGGACGCACGCTCTCAGCGTTCTGTGGAAACCTGCCCTAGGCTGGAGTATTTTGTTCTGATTTTAAAGGAAGGCCTCAATTTTATGACGTAAATTCAAAACTCGTAAAGAACAATCCAAACTCCTCAGTTTAGGGTTTTCTGTGAAAAGCCGTGCTGGTTTCAAACCAGCATCAGTGTGAGGAGACCTCGTCCTTTTACATGCATTTTCTTCCCACTGCAAAGGCAGAAACACCGTGCTGGAAGGCACATACTCTAGGCTCTGTAGACATTTATATGAAAAGTTATTGTTTACAGATCTGTCAGAGATTTAGCTTTGATGATGTAACGTTGGCAAATGTCATATGTAACTTCCCTGACACTGTTTTTCTAACAAATGGCTCTTTTTCTCTGCCCTGACTGGAAAAAAAAGGAGTTTGAAAGGACCCTGAACCTCAAAGCCATTCAAGTTTTGTTCAACCTCTGCCAGATTCAGTTTGATAAAATATCTGACCTCACAAAACTTGTCTCCCGGAGAGCGTTGTTGCTACTCCAGTACTATCACTTACAGGAAAAAGTGCCCTTTTATTAAATATTGCACAACACTGATTGAAACTAGCATTAGAAATGAGCTGTCTGCCATATTTCTAGGATGGCTGAGGGTCTCAAGATGAGCAGGGCTGGCAAGATAACGTGGTGGGCTTTTCAGGAAGATCTCAGGTATCATAAATGGTGGTTCGGCAGGAAGAATAAAAACCTGCTAAAATGGGGTAGGGAAGAAGGGAAAGACGCCTTCAAATGGCAGAGGGAGGAATTAGGGGAGCTCAGTTCCCACCGTGCGACAGGAGCTGGAAGAATGGGATGAATTTTGGGGAAAATGGACCAGAGAAGGAGCCAGGAGAGTGGGAAGGGAAACGGCCCCAAAAGTGTGACCAGGAGGCCTTCTATTAGGGTTTAGCATCTCTTATTTTAGAAATAGAGGCAGGCAAATGGAGAAGACACTGTGCATCTCAAGGAAGCGTCTCCAGCCTGCAAAATACCTCCCACAGTTACCCATCTGGTATCCATATCCCCTCCGTGTTTTAGGAGCTGCCTTGGGAGATGCCACAACCCAGCTGCTTCCAGTAGTGGTGGGGGAAGGCAGCGGGACGGTACAGGTAAATTTTGGCACCTACTCTGCCACCCCTTTTCTGGGACCAAGTGCCACGGCTGCCACGTCGCCCCGGGTCGTTGCCGGAGAACGAGCCAAGGGCTCGCCACAGCCCAGAGCGGGCGAGGAGAGGCGAAGCTGGGAAGAAAAGGGGTGCATAATTCATTAAAGATGCATGTCATTAATTAAGGGCACATGGGATGAGTGTCTTTCACAACTTTACGAGGTTGCCTGCCAGAGCTCGGCAAAGCAGGACTGGGCTTGCGGTGGAGGGAAACTCTCCCCGACGGCGATACTGCCCACAAAATGGAAACCAAGGCCAGGAGAAATTCCTTGCTTTTGACCATCTGAGGCCTGCAAATGAACTGTCAGCTTGCAAATATGCATTAATTTAGCCCGCAAAAAAACTCCCTTGTGCTGGCCAGTTGAGGAAGAGCAGGCTAACACCTTGGAGGCTGCGTTTTTCTTGGATATGGATATGGAAAAAAATAATCCTCCTCAAGGTTTCTAGGGGACTTTCTGGACCTGGCCCCTACCAGCGGACTCAGCTCAAAGCTGAAGTGCTGCTGATGGGAGCAGGAGGATGTTGCCTGCATCCAGCCTCTCCCTTCTTACCTGCGGGAGGGAGAGGCTCATCAAACTCTCTCTTTCATTTCTCTCTTAAACAAGAAAGGTTCCCTGGACACTGTCCAGAGCTGAACTCAATTGGCTCTGACAAAAAAAAAACCCACAACAGTCTGGGCTCTAATTTTATTTACCACTCAAGCTTGCTATCCTTAAAAAAAACACGTTACACGTTACACTTGATTTCTGGCCAGCCATCCAATATTTTTTTTTTAAATTGTCATTATTTGCTCCAGCTCATCAGTCCCAACAAACAGGAAATCCATTATTCATAGCAAAGTAACAGCGAGGTGCAAACATGTCTCTACGGCTGCTCCGGCTGCGTGTTGCAGGGTGGAAAAGGGCTCCTCTGCCTGCTGAGCATCTCTGCCTTTGGTCTGACGCATGTTCCTAACTAGTAGTCCCTTGCCCTATAATGATCTCAACGGCAAACCAGCGCTCTTGAAAGCATTTTGGCTAATGCCGATCTGTCTAATCTTAATGGGCTGAGATAAATAAAGGAAGAAGGAAAATGGTAGAAAGTGTCCCTATTGGTTTTAGGACTGGTCTCTCGAAATGCAAGGTATCTTAGCTTCACCTCTGAAAAAATTGTAAAAAGTCACTGTTTTCGGGTTTGAAGTGTTCAACACCCAGAAGAAGAAACCCTGTGTGCTGCTGGGACGTGATGCAAGCAGCTTTCCTCCTGTGTGTTGCCGTAAGCTCATTACTCTGGCATGGCAGGGGCCGCTCCAGGGCCATCACACCTGATGCACCTCAAGTATCTAAAACTTGAGTTTTCCTTCCCTCCTCTGCTGCCTCCTAAGCTGCCCAAGAGGAAAAAAAAAAAAAAAATCCTGGATAAAGACATGTTTCACTAGTGCTTGAACGAAGGTTGGCTCCACTGGTGGAGCGCAGCAGAGGGTGGATGGAGATCTGAGAAAGGAAGGGAACCCCCTGTAATGGAAAAACGCTGTCAGGAGCCATCCGTTTCGATCTGCACGGCACCAGAGCTCTGCGAGCTGGCCACTTGGGTAGCCCACTGACTGTCCCCCGTTTCGGCAATGAGGGCAGGGGAGGATGGGTCAACGCTTGGAGCTGCCAGCACAGAGCTCGCAAAGCCCTGACCTTGTCCATGTTGTCCATGCCACCCCAGCTGACACCGCCCTGGTCCTGGGGGTCTCTGGGTGGCAGCCGGTGGGAGCGTTGGTGTTAGATGTTGCGCAGGGCTGGGCACTTCTGCTGCAGGCTCGGAGCAGCAAAATAAACTCCGTCGTTGGAAACCGCAGCTGGTCCCCTATGAACAGTGAATATCCGGCACCGGAGTCGGAGCTAATCCTTGTGCTTGGGAGGACACGCAAACGTTTGGTGATTTGTCATGTTTACTGGTGACTGGTGATCTTTTGACTCACCCGTCACTGGAAGAAGAAGATGACATCCATCAGAGAATTGACCTTGGATGCTGCAGTAGCCATGCTGCAGTACATCCCAAAGTGGTGCCGATGGGGAAAGGGAAAATGGGGAGAAAAAGTGTCAATTCTCTGCAACGCAGGGGGAATCTCCCCCAGAATGTCATCCCTGGGCTGGCTGCCCCCTGAGCCGTATTTCCTTTCAATTTTCCATGTTTCCAAAGGAGAGTTTCTCCATGACGAGCGTTTACCACCGTTTTCCTGGGGCTCTAGTGAAGATGCTGGCACTAAAAAGAGAAAAGCAAGTTGCTTCCCTCTGCAAGTGGTCTTTCAGTGGTGAGATAATGCTCTTCCCAAAAGTGCGTGTTCACTGCTGCTGGGCCATGGCCAAAAGCAGCCTGCCCACTCCTTCTGGAGGTGACAACAATGCACATGTGTGTCATTTCCTGACCTCTGTGGAAACTGCAGGATTGATATTCACAGCTGAAAAAAAGAAAAAAAAAATGATTTGGAAAATCAACCCCCACCCCCCTCAAAGACTCGACCTTCCAGATTGCTTAACTTCTCTGTCAAGTGCCTCTGCGCATCTTGCTCTCCGCTGCCAAGGCTGTGTCCTCCCCTCAAATGACTCAGCCCCACGTCGTCCCGCTGGTCCCCGCGGGAGGGGACGGCAGCCAGCGCAGCGGTGGGTCAGGGATGTCTCACAGCCCCTGGGGCTGGTGCCCACCTCCCGCACTCAGCATCTCCCTGGGGATCTCCAGGGAATTGTTTCTAGTGCAACTACAAAGTTTTAACCCCCCCCCAAAATCCCTAAATTATCAAATTACATCTAGGCAGGGCTGTATACCCCTGACACACCATGCAGATAGGCGCATCAGGGTCCTCCTGCATCCAAGATTACCCTGGGGCTCTTCGCGCCTGGACTTTCTTCAAACGTGCCCTCAGTCGGGAGCAAATCTGCCTCACCATGGCACAATGTTTGGGCTGTTGAAGAGAAGGGGAAGCTGCATCTAGTTGTCCATTTTGCTACTAGAAGTTTTCAGGGAAAAGAGTACTGTATGTGGCTATTTTGGGGGCACTGCACTCCTGGAAATGCTCCACGCAGTAGGAGCCTGAAGAAGGAAGGCTTGAATCTCTTCCAGTCGCTCTATCTTGTATCGCTGCATTTTGGCAAAACACATTAAAAATGAGCGGCAGAGTCAGATAAACAAGCTTAAGGTAAACATTATCTGCATGTATATCCTGATTTATAACGTACGTGCATCGGTTAAAAACTTACTTGAATTTACCACAGTGTTTTAAGTAATGTTATTAAGAATGTAACTTCTTAGGCAAACTCAGTCTGTTTTTAGCCCAGACATGCAATTAGGGGAATTAGTAACTCGATACGTCATCTTCAAGAACACACAGATACAGTGGTCAGAAACCTCATGCAACCCTCTGGAAGGAAATTTTGCTCGCAGCATATGTGAATGCTCTCTTACAAGCCTCCTAATTCTCACTGAGAAATAATGCGACCTCTGAGCCAGCGCAATGCCTGTTTTGAGTGCTCTGAGGATGAGGCCATGGGTTTAGTGTCCTCCTTTTGGGGGAAGAAAAGGGGCAATGAAAAGGGCTTCAAAATGTTCACGCACAGCGAGGCACGAGGAATCTGCAGTGGCGTGGGTGGAAAGAAGTAGACCTTGTAATTCACAGCTCTCTCCTTGAAGGCATGCAGGTGAGATCAGGGTCTGGTTCATGCTCCTTGCATGGATTTTTTGGGTGTTTTAGTCTGGGACAGGACCGGCAAGGAAGTCCAGTGTGAGCTTTTGGATGGGCTTTGGAGGCGTGTGACATAGTGCTGGCTTTGGAGAGCAGCCCCATGACTTTGAAATACTCAGGGTTCCTGCACCAGAAGCATAAATCAAATAACACCTGAGCCCCCAAACTCTGCAGCAAACCTTGGCACACACTGCTCATTTTAGGCCTAAATGAAGGGGTAAAAGTTAGGGGGGACAGGTCAGGGCGAAAAGAGCATTAACCATCCTGCGGCTTTTGCCACCGCGATGCACGGTCTCGCATCATCTCCCAAAACTATGGCTCTGCAGCTCCGCTACCCCACCCCACCGCCATCAGGGCCCGGTCTATTCCTGGGACCATGGAAAATTCCAGAAAAAAAGCAAAATGTCTCCATCTATGCTTCCCTCCAAGGGTTGCAGAAACTCCAGCTGAATTTCACAAATTCAGGAGGCTTTTGGCTAGTTTGCACAAGCCAGAGTCCAAATTTTTGGTTGCTGTTCCAAGACTTGAGACAAGCCATTGAGGTTTCTGTATCACTAGCAACAATCTTTGCTTTTAATTTTGTTTTGCTTTAGGCCTGAAGAGCTGCTAAATGATGACCTGATCCTGCTGTGTGGACATATGTGAGGACAGCTAAGAGGATTGGGGCCTTCTCAGTAATAGCTGCAAATGATAGAGGATCCTGCAAAAATGCTGGAAAATATGAAAAGGCCAACGAAGCAGGGGAAAAGCGTGATCCAAAAAGGGAGTTTTTTCTTCCCTTAAGAAACAATGCATTATCTGGAAATCCCACTTTATAGTTTAGAATTTGTTTTTGTGTTAGTTTCTTTCAGTGACCTATTCAGAATAAAGAGCAACCGCAGAAATTGTACACCAAAGCAACAGCAGTGGGTGGCAAATTTCTCCGTTACCACAAATATCCTTCCATTCTTGACGGTCCAGATTGAAAACATTTTTTTGTTGTTGATTGTGTATCTCATCTTCAATCAGTCTCAAAGAGGGGCAGAAACGATCGGCTTGCGGGTTTCTTGGCCCCCCAAAATTGCCTTCTGCTTCTCCCCTAAACCCCTTCATGACCCATTGCAGCATACAACGCCGAGGGCTGTTCTGGTCCATGGGAACGGCTGTGATCCCTCTCTACAAGCCAAGGGCCAGATCTGCAAACACTGTTGGTTACCTTGTGTGGGATTTCTGCGGAACTCGGGTTTCCAAAGCAAACGGGTTTCTCACCTGATGGACTTGCCTAGAGGGGGTGAAGTGCAAAGTCACCGCATTTTTTTAAACTTCACATTCTTGGCTGAAGATATCTCAGCCAGGGAGATGCTTCTCCCCAAGGAGGAGGATCCATACCCCCCCAAAACATGTATTTGTACCTCCAATCATGCACAGCCAAGTTGATTTAGTACATAAATACATTTCTGCAGCTGGGGTCTTTGCACTGTAAACTGTGGCAGGGAAGACTCTTGCCAGACATTCATACAATACGTAGCATGCTTGAGTCCCGATCTGCGCTGGGATTTTTGCAATGCATAAAACCACCACCCTTTCCCAAGTGACACAGCCCTGGTTGAAGACCTGTTGGGTCTGGTGTCAACCCACAACATCTCATTTTTACTACGACTCCCATGTAACAGAAAGCATCCTCCACTTCTATTCGCAGATGGGCTTCTGCACAATGTCAAGGCTCGTCCTTGAAAAAGTTGTTGCTGCGGAATAATAAAGCCGCTGAAAGCAAAAGTTTACGACATGAGCTGCGATCCAGCCCTGCTTCCATGCCCTGTTGTGTGCGACTCAAGCGCACTGCAACCGTCTGCAAACTTGGGATAATAGCACATAGTGAACCTGATCTGAGACTAAAGCAAAGCTGCTCGGCGAGGGCCAAGTGTACATGACTGAAGGGGAAATAACTTCACAGAGCATTAGGCTGTTGCTTAACTTGGGATTTTACTGGAGGTGGATACGTTTTTTTCATTTGCACATTTCTCTGGATTCGGAAAGGCTAATTTTTCCTGGCTTCTTCTTGTGGGTTTCATGTTGAGTTCAAAATTGAATCCGGGCGGTTAAAAATGTAACGGAATACGTGCTGTCCTCAGCTCTTCCCTTGCAGGCTCTCCTGCATTCACTGGAGTTTATGGTGAGAACAGTTTTCAGCTTAACAACAACTCTCTGCAGTCATTTATGCACATAATTTCAAAGTGTGCTGGCCCAGCTCTGCAGTTGCTGTAATTCCTTGTCCTTAGCAAAACTCTGGATTTACCCAGCTCTCAGGTGGTCCCCTTGTAGTGATTACTTTTTTGGATGATAGGCAGTCAAGTCCAGCACAATCATTTCTTTTTTTAGGGGATGTGATCCTTTCATGGCCCCACAACTGAGTGGGAAGCATGGTCTCTCCCCCAAGCACTAAAGCTTTACCAGTATAACATCCCTGGTTGTTTTAATAATCATACTTGATATCATGAAATAACCACAAATGTGATTCACAGCCTTCTGCAGCAAGGAAAAGGCTGAAAATTTTAGGGCTAGGGAGAGATTTTTACACCAACCAATGGAATAACTTGATTTTGCTGTCTAAAATAGCCAGAAACTCTCCTTGGTCCGGTGTAAGTGCCGTGAATTGTCTTTAGGAAAGCATCTCCACCTTCACTTGCTGTGAGAACAGAAAGACCCATTAAATCAGGAGTCTTCCAGCAAGTCCTGTCCTCTTCCCTTTGCCTGTTTCTCCTCCCATTTTGTATCGGCATGGGGCTGAGACGTGAGTCCCGTGACGCTCAGGATGTGATGTCTTTGTCTCCAAAGAAGCGTCTTGGAAATCACCAGCCGCTATCGGCAAACGGGTCTCTGCCCTTAGCTCTGCTCCTGCTCCACAGCCCCTGGGAGAAGACATGGAAGCTTTGTGGAAGGCTCCTGCATCAACAACCCAATTTTGAGGGCTGGCAGCTCCCGTTAGGCAGAAAACAACCCAAACTGCCCCAGGCATCCTCGCTTTGTTCCCATGCCAGTGCCAAGCCGGGATGCTCTGCCTCCCCCGCACCCCAAGGGACAGCAGGGACGGTGTGGTCCCCACTCAACGTCGTTCATCATCGGCGGATGACGCCACCCCGTTTTGACAGAGGTGTGGAAGAGCTCTGATAATTCGCCTGCCAGTTCAGCCCTTTTTGTTGTTGTTTTCCATGAGAACACGAAATGTTTATCTAGCTTTGATTTTTTTTTTTTTTTTTTGCTTTGTAGCTGAATTAACTGATTATTACTTTCATCTGGTTCCCTCTGAAGGGTCAGATGAAGCCCAAATAATAAAATTGGATGTGAGTGTCTGTATGTATTTATAATTAATAGGTTGCATACTGAAAGATGTGGGGTCCCAAAAGAATGTGTAAAGAGAAAATGCTCTAAAACTCGGTCTTTATTTTGGTTTAACCTCAACAATTTCCTGCAAAGTATAAGCGGTGATATAATATGGGGCAGATCAAACCAAACTCTAATTCTCTTCTGCTTCTCATGCCAAATGTCATCCCCTTAAGATGTGCTTTTCTCCATCTGGCGATTTTGGCTTTTTTATGTTCCCTGTAAGTCTTTGGACCTTTAGCTAAAATGTTTGTGATATGACTCAGAATAACAAACAAAACATGCAGGACCTTCATTCAGTCGAGCACAATACTGGCAATAAATGGAGCTGGCTTAACCAGAGGTTTTTATAGGGACCCCACTAAAACCCAAAGGAGAGAAATAAATCAGCAACCGATGCCTTCCTTGAATATTTTTTTTTTGTTGTTAGAGAAATCAGAACTGGTTTTCAGTAAAGTTAAAACCTTTCCATGTTTTCACCAAAACAAACAGAAAGCAGGTGCGTGCTGAAAGAATTTTGGCTGGGAAAGCACAGAGAAGTGCATACGGGTTTTCCTGTGAGCGTTTACAGTTAATAGGCTCAATTTTTCTTTTAGTTATGTCAATGCAAATTTTGCTGTTCCCTTCAAAGAAAGCAGGCATGGACACCTACGGAGTCACGGTATTCCTTAGGGAAGTGAGCGCAAGACATGGTAGTCTGTATTTTAAGGGTTGTCACAATCCCATCCAAATCCTTTGCCGTGCAAAATGGTGCTCTGCTTGCTGAAATTTTGCTCCAAAAAATAGAGATTTCCTTGCATTAAAATATATATTTCTGGAGAACAGAAAGCAAACGCGGTCCTGTTTTCCAGTAGTCCTCAGCCACTTTGTTTTGGCGGCAGCTTGGTTTTTGCTTCTTTGATTCAATGCTTGGTTTTACCGCAGCAGTGGAAGGCGGTTACGTTCAAAGCCGTGCGAGTTTTGACATGGTTTTGCAGTTTCCTCCTGGGAATTTCTTCCTTTGTCCTGTAAGAGTCCATTTCCTACCATTTTCTGTGCAAGCCCAGGGCATCGCCATCATTGCCACGACCACCTAAGGACGCAGACCTGAAACTGGAGGCAGTATTTATTTATTTTTGGGGGACAAACGAGCGCAGACATGCGAGAAGAGCCGTCGGCAGGCAGGGCACAGCTCCTCGATGACGGACGGCGCAGGCGAGGGCAGGCACGCTGCAGAGCCTCTGCCTTGTGCCAGCCCCACCGCGTCCCCCTGCGGAGCACCTACGAGCTGCCGAGGGGTGTCTGAGTCAACACGTGTTAATGCACAGAAATCCAGAGTGTCTAAAGCCTCCTGTATCCATGACCATAAAAGTACAGCAATTCCATGAGCGCGGATGCCTTATACATGTGCATTGCCGGAGAGAGGTTGCCAGTTTGGCACTTGGCAGCCGCTGCCTGACTCGGGCAGTAAAACCCATTTGTCACCGAGAAGCATATTTAATCTCTGTTTATAGGAAACCTAATGCCTTCCCCCAAGTGAACGGGTCTTTCTGCCACGAACCTGGCGTGCTCAGAGGGAGAGCCAAGACCAAGGGCAGAGATCAAACAGAACTGGCACTGCTGCCATCAAAAGGGGTGACATGAGGGGTCAGGGAGCTCCGCAGAAATCACCCTCCAGAAGACAGCCTCCCAAAGCAGTCGGTAGCTTCCTGCAAGCAAAGGGACCACTGCCCTTTCCTGTCTCAGTCCCGTCCTCCTGACATGGCCGTCCCTTCGGGGGGGGGTCACATCTTTAATGTCCCTCCCACGAGGGATCCCTTCCTCTCTGCGGAAGAGGCAGGAGAAGACCTGGCTTCTGGCCCTCACAATCTTTGGGAAAAAATAGTGAAAAGAGTGTAGCTGAAATGCTCTGAAAACAGAAAACAACACCGCTTTCCACTTCCCCAGTATGGGATTTATTAAAGAAAGCCCTGGGACGTGAGGAAGGAAGAGCAGCTGGTTTTCGGTGCTTTTGAAGGCTTTATTTACCTGAAGGCTTGGAAAATAGCTCTGCACCATGCGTGATCTCAGCCGTGTAATGAGTTGCAGAAGAGCTGGCTTGCCCAGGTGAACGTGGGATTTTGCATCCATCGCATGCGGTGCGGACCTCTGTGCTCAAGCGCAAGCCCTTGCCGGGGACCGCCACCATGGACGGCAGCTGGGAAAGGTCCCAGTTCCCCTATGTGCCATCCATATTTTACTTCTTAGGTGTTGCTCAGGAACTGGGATCGCCTGGGTGAAGGTACCTGCAGCCTTCAAGCCGGGACCTAATAAATCACTGACAAGCCATAAATTGAGACCAATTTTATCGTCGCTGGTATCCAGACAGGTTCTAGGGTGCCCTTGTGTAACCCAATACCCCCCTTCCAGATCTGTTTCCCCCTTCTCACCTTTATAACTTGTATTGTTTAGTATAACTGGATTATTGATAATCCTAGAGTTTAACCATGTCTCCGTAAAAGCTAATATACCAGGTGTATAAGAATTTAGACGGACAGCTAAACCATCCTGTTTGCCCATAAACTTCTGGTATAAATATGTGCAATTTTTAAACACAATGACACCCACCCAGATTTTCAAGCAATGATTTTTAAGCCCATCGGTAGATGCATATAGTCAGTGGTGCTGGGGGCGAAGCGTAAGAGCCCAAATCGGCCAGGTGAGGAGCAGAAATGCCAAAGCACGGTTGAGAGGTGAGGGGCTGACCCACTGCCGTCCTGGGGGGCGAGGCGAGGGCTGCACTTCGCAGCCCTGAAACCTTGCTGGAGTGTATGTTATAAACCCCCGCAGGTTTATAGACATGCAATTATGTGCTGGGCTTGATTGCTCTTGCTTTAGGCAGATTTATTACACTTCACTCCTGGTGGATGTGAGCTCTTTTCCTGCGGAGAAATCGGAGAAAAGGAAAGCAAGTCTGCAACCCAGCTCCGTCGGAAAAGCAGACTGCAATGAGGTTTGCTCATACGCCACTGCTGCCTCTTTAGACGTCTGCCTGGTTGTGTCCGACGGGACTAGAAGGGCTCCGGGGCAAGGGCTGCCTGTTTGTGGCGTTACGGGCTGAGCAGGGATGCTGCTAGGAGCTATTGCGGAGAGAAAAAGCAAGGAATCGTGTTGGGTGCTTTGGGTCAGGGTTGTTGCTCAGAGGCTTGCAGGCTCGTCCCGCCTGGTTCTGCGTCTCGCAGAGGCTCCCAGTCCATCCCATTTGCTCTTTCGTCGAATTACACCACTTCTGGTCGGCGTGGGGTTAGTTCCTGCTGGAAATTAGGCTGCGCTGTCCCATCTGATAAGTAAATGACGTGAGCTCTTTTGTTTGAAAGGGTTTTAAAAAGACAGAGAAAATGGTGGTTGCAGACTACAGAAATCAGATGAATTTTCCTTAAAAGGGGATGGGAAAATAAAAACTACCAGTGTAGTTGTAACTGAATCTATAGGGTTTGGCCAAGGGATTCATAATCAGAGGGATGCTGACAAGTTCCCGAACTGGTTGAATGCATTTCCTTTCCCCCATACAGGACTGTGTTGAGGTTGATTGGGCTCTCAGCGTGCAGCCAAATTGCGCTTTAAAATGATGGTAATAATGGAGCATGGAAGAAAAGAAAACGCCGTGCCGAGGGCTGAACGAAGCAGTGTCTGTGGGATGGAGGAGTCTCTCTCATTAGGCCAACTGGTACAGCCAGAGAGGAGCAGCAGGTAAACTTTCAGGCTTGCAAGCTCTTTGTAGGGGACTTTTAAGCATTATTGGGATTGACGCTTTTCTCCCCGCGTCTCGCTCTGATGTCGAAACGCCCAAGCACAGTAGCTGATCATCCTTAGGGTGAGCTCTCCCAGGATGATTACATCCAGCCTGAATTTCTTCCTGTGTGTTTCACTTCTTCCAGTAAAAGGTAGTCATGCTTCGTATTTATAGTCAGTCCCCACTTTTATTCCTGGATGTTATTCAGATGCATTTTTATATCACTTCGGATTCTCTTCTTTGGAAAGTCCCTGTGGATGTATCGGCCAAAATGAATAACAAGCGGAAACAATAAAATGGAGAAAGATAAAATCAGGAAGAGTAAGCTTTGTTTATAGATGCGAACAGCTTTTCCAGTAAACCACCAAATAAAGAGGTTCTTCAAACTTGGAAAGTCTGAAAATGGGGTGGTTGGGAAAGGCACTGGGCTCAGAGAAGCTTTGGATTGTGGAAAAAAAGAAAAAAAAAAGAAATAAAGAACATGACTTTTTCTCTTGAGAGTATTTACTGAATGAGAGAGAGGAGTGAGTCAAAATGCACGCATCGCAGACGTGGCATCACCTACCCCTGAAGCCAGAGGGGAAAAGGGGTGATGCTCCACGGAGGCAAAAGTGTGCTTTCAGAAAACTGCTCTTTGCCTCCTTTTGAGCTTGTAAATATGTTTGTATAAGGTGAGCAAACACTGTAGGGAAAAAAAAGCAACAGAGGTGGCTGCTGTAAAGGCAAAATGTATTTGAATCTATGTTTTAAAAAAAAAGGATAAAGAAAGGTATGAGTTACGGCAGACAAAGCACCATGAACACCTCTGCTCACACATGAAGAAAATTTGTATTAATTAGCAAATCATTCAGGTAATTCCTATTTAATTTACAAAGACAGACCATGAGTTGTGAAAGGAGAAATGCGAAGTATAATACCCAATGGCTTCTTTCAGCGTTTTCGCTTGCCTGGCATTTACACGAGCTCCCTGCTTACCCTCCGTCTGGGGTCTCACCTCGAGCTCTTCCCGGTGATGGAAGGAGACGAGGCAGCAGCTTTTCAATAAGCTCAAATTTTGACATAAAGAGGGCGAGCCCAGTTATTTTTTTTCCTTCTTTATTTGAGTTGCAGTGATGCCTGCAGACACCTGTGCCTGTCCCCGGTGCCAGGGGTGGCTTTGCCTCCTCCTGGCGTCGGGAGCCAGGGCTCTGCTCTGACCTGATTGATGGTTGTCCCACCCATCCTGCAGTGTGGGAAAAGGGAAGATGCTCCGAGAAAAGCAACCTTTTCCTGTGAGGGATGGACCTGGGAACGGGATGGAACCCGGGAGAAAATTTAGAAGGCTCCCCCAGTAATGTGGGGGCTGCCTTCCAGCCTTTCCTCAGCCCTCCGTGGCCACAGCAACCAGCCTGCAGGATGCCATGGGGGAACTTTGCTGCCTTGCCAAGACTTCCCATGAAGAGCTGACGGCGAGAATGTTTTTCTGCTGCTTCCCAGACTCGCTTTTAGGGGCTGCTTCATCCTCAAAAACCAAAGCAGAGTTTGCGGCCAGAAACAGGAGGATGAACAGACCGAATTTCTGGGGTAGGAAGCAAACCTGATCTAACACCATCCTTCCCCAGCGCACTTGATAAGCACAAGAGAGACCAAGGCTGCAGCGAGCAGGCAGGAGCATGCGTGCATGTGTGAGCGTGTGCAGTTAGTATTTCCAGTGGGGGCTTTCCCCAGCCCCCCGAAAGTGGAGGAACACGGCTCCACACCGTGGGATCGCCGTCCCCTTTGGCCTCGCGGCACGGTGGTGTGTGCTCCTTGCTGACAGGAGGAAGAGGGTTGGAGATGACAGGGAGCTTTGTGCTGCCAAAAAGGAAGAACGGGAGATGGAGGAGAGTTATATGTGCCAAGGAACCCGACCGGAGGGCCAATGGTGGTGCTGACAGGTGACATGCATGTAGCTTAGTGGGGATCCAGCTGAACGCAGGAGTAAATGTGTGTGTCTCCGTGCATGCAAGTAGCTATTAAATAAGCTCCTTTTCCTTAGAGGAAGGGGCTCCATGACTGGTGTTGGCTGGGGGTGTTGTCACGGTGCTTCACGGAGGGGAACCTGCAGCGAAAGGAGAAGAGCTCTTTGCTACAGGGAATGCACCAGGATATTCTCCATCCGAAGTTACTAGGAGGAGCTCGCCCTGGTGCACTCACGCTAAATACATTTTATTGCAGCTCTTTGAATTCAGGAACAGCTAAGCGGGTCATCCCTTAAGTAGCGACTCTGAGCACTGCGAGCACAAGCGTGTTGGACTCCAGTTGCTGGACGGGGCTCACAGTTTGTGTTCTGCGCTCCTTTGCAGCGTATTGGCTCGCTTCTGCTTCTAATCTAGGATGCCTTGTTTTCCCGACATCCTTTAATCAAACTTAGATCTAATCAGTGCCAGAGCATTAATACGTGTGAGCCTCCGCAATCCTAACCAGCCATGTAAAACGCTGGATACAGTAATTTTCCCTGTTGGTCTTTCTGCATCAGGTCCTGAAATCCCCCAATTAAGTTTTGTACCAAGAAATGAGTAATGTTCATTGCAAACTCATGTTAGCGGGACGCTTCCAAGGTCCTGCCTCCCACTCCTGCGACCCATTAAGCACGCGGGAAACCAAGCGAAGCCCACGTGCGGAAGGAAGGAGCACAGAGCCTCTGGATTCGGGAGTCACCACTGCGACACCCACGCGCTCCTCACCTGCAGCCACAGGTGACTTACAGCCTTGAGGCTGCTTTCCTATTGACCCCTAAAAGGTAGAATTAATAAAATGATTAATGAAATTAATAAAGCCCTCACTTTCTGGACATTTTTTTCTTTTTAAGTCCCTCAAAACAGCCACCAAGTGATAGGCACCAGGAGTACGGTTTCTTTGTGGGCAAGTAATTCCATCTGCAGTCACAGTGAAGCTTTCTTGTCACATCCTGGGAAGCATCTGGTACTGGCTACTGTCAGGGACAGGCACGGGATTACACAGGACATTTATCTGGCTGAGGAATTTATATGATCCTAACTTCATCCTGTTAGCAGCGTCTTAGGAGCTAAGCCTGAATAAACACTTTGACCAACTCTTTGTCGAACTAGTAGGGAACAGAATGAGAGCAGGTCGGACCGAATTACTATTTTTCTTCAAGGGCTCAAGCATCTGTTCTTTTAAAAAACCCAACAACCCGCTGGTTTTACATTAAAGGGTGGGGAGTGGATTGTTAGGAGGTGCAAACTCCCATAGCAAGACCCCTTCATCGGCTCCAGCGGAGCAAGTCATCTACAGCAGGGGCAGAGCAGCTTTGCATTGCCTTAAAATGAGCGTCAATCCCTCTGTCAGGACAGCAGATCAGAAACTCGCCGGGGTGGGTGCCAGATCCACGCACAAGGAGCACAGGGCCCGCCACAACAGAGGTTTTGTCCAGGTCTGGGGTGTTGCTGTTACACAAATGGGGACAAGAAATAATTAGGACTCGAGGGCGTCTTACATCCCTCCACTGAATTCCTCCTTCGTGGCATGCTCTCTCCCGGCGTAGCGGAAGAGCTGATCCAGCTCCCCATCAAAGCCTCCTCCTTCCAGGCACGAGCTGCATTTCCATCTGACCCCCCGTCTCTGCCTATTTCTGTGCCACCGGTCTACCGGTGCGCTCCTTATATTTGCTAGGAAAGCGCAATTTCAAAGGGAAATCTGGTTCTGCAGCAGCTTTCTGGTGTCCTCGGCTGCATCCATCCTGTGTCAGGGGCATTTCAAAGGGGCCTGAGGACGCCCAGTGCTCTGCCTGCCTGAGCCCAGTAGCCTGAGCTCCTACAACCCAGCCCGTAAGCGTTTAAAGGCTTGTTGTTGCTTTTTGTTATTATTAATATTATTACTGTGCTTGTTCTGGCACAAACCCCCTTTTCTATTCTCTTTCCCTGCTCAGGGTTTTGGTCAAAGTTTAATTAAATTTAGAGGAGCTGGAAAAACCGCATAATTCAAAAGTAAATGAAAGCAGTGGCTCTTGCCGGGGGTGGCAGCCCTCGGCGTCATCCCTGACCGCAGCACCGCAGGCAGCCTGCCTGGCCCCGGGGACCCAGGGGGACGTGGGTGCTGCCGGGGGGGCTGCCAAGCTGCCGCCGCCCTGCTCCGAAAGACCCTCGGAAATGTGGATTTCCCTTCGCTGGAGGAGGGGGAAGAGGGCGAAGGGCTCCCTGTGGGGCCGCCTTTGGAGGATGCTCTAAGGTGTCCAGGCGGGAGGTGGGGAGCCGTCGCGGCCCGGCAAAACGAAGCCCTTGTTTGTCCCTGCCCGTGCGGTCAGGCGCTGTGGGTGGGAGCGGGGGGATCTGTTTTCCCAGGCTCCCTGCCATCAGGAATTACTGAGCTGCCATGAAATGGGAGGAAATATTTCATTATAGGCACATGCGCTTCAATTTCACATGATGGAAACTTCAGGATCAGCTTTCCTCCCTCCCTCCTTCCCCGCATGTGCCTCATCTCTGCTGCAGCGGGGCAATGCTGGGCATCCCCAGCATGGTCCTCCTCACCCCGCGTCCTCTTGGGGGGGTGGGGGGGGCCTCCGCGGCACCCTCCTCGCAGCAGGGCTGCCCCCACAGCCTGGGGTGCAGCCCCACGTCCCAGTGCCACAGCAACCCTGGTTGGGGTTGGGGGGAGGTGGGGGGTGGCAAAGCGGGCACAGGCCAAATGCAGACCCCAGCCCGAAAGAAAAAAAAAAAAAAAAAAAGTTATGCAATATGCAAGGTCTAACAGAAATGTGGTCTGGGGGGGCCGAGGATGGAGGGGAAACCCCACTACCCCCCCTCGCCAGGGCTTTGGGGGCTGCCAAGCACCCTGCTGCGTGGAGCAGGGGGGTAAAAAGGCACTGCAACCACCCGGCAAGGAGATACCCTTACGGGCTCTTTTTTTTGTAAAAAGTTCTTTATTTTGGAGTGGCGTCTCTCGGGGCTTTCCGCGGCAAAGCTCGGGGGCACCCCCGCCCGCCCGGGGCAGCGAGACCCCAGGGACCCTCTGTGCCACCCCACGCACGATTCCTGCGGGGCGCAGGCAGTGAGAAACAGCCCAGGCTAACACAACCAACCTGGTGTGATGCGGTTCCCCCCCCCGCCCCCCCAGACTGTGACAGTTTTCTGTTCCCAAACTACCTCTTCTCCGCTCCGCCCCCCC
>JAVKLA010000088.1:41051663-41073849 GCA_034782735.1 Sagittarius serpentarius | reverse complement strand
AAGGAAAGGAAAGTAAAGGAAAGGAAAGGAAAGGAAAGGAAAGGAAAGGAAAGGAAAGGAAAGGAAAGGAAAGGAAAAAAGGAAAGGGGAAATAGAAAAGGGAAATGGAAGGGGAAAAAAAGGAAAAGGGGGAAAGAATCACATTTTAAATAAAGATTGATTACAACACAGGCGGTCGATGTCAAAGGATGCTCTTTACAAGGCAGGGGTTCATTTTTAGCCCACGGGATGTGCGGGCAGAGCGTCCCCTGGGGATGCCCATGGGGTCTCCCCTCCGCTCTCGGGGCAGGAAGGGGAAGTCACGCACCCGCCGCCCACCCGGCCGAGCCCCGGTGGGTGCCTGGGCTCACCCTTCTGCAGCCGAGCCCCGGTGGGATCTGCCCCACCTGGGACCTGCTGGAAGCTGTCCCTTCACAGCACGAGGTTTCCAGAGTGCCCCTCCAGCCATCACTCCCACCAGTCCCTGATGCCATTCCTCTGCTGTAGCTGTGAGAAATAATATTTCTTTCTGCATAAACCGATAACTTTGTAGCTTATTAAATTACATCTCCATCAAACTTTTTTCCAGCGTTGAAACCATATCGTACACGCAAAGGCTAAGGCTGGGAGGAACTTTTACAGATGAGTAATAAACCTCTGGAAAAAAAAAAGATTTATGATGGAAAGCTGACACAACCTTAAGTGGATAATTCAATTTTTACTCACTTTCTTTGTTCCCTACAGAGGCACTTAGAGCTACAAAGCCCAGGCACACACGGGGCTATTGATCCTCAGACTCGGAAACACCCCAGCGCTGTTTGCCGCCGGCCCGTGCCCAGGCACACTCGCAGCGTGTGCCAACAGCACTGATAAATATAGACTTTCCTTTTTCGGGGTCTTCCCTCTCTTTGCCGCACGCACCCTCACACCTCCATTGCTGCTTGGGTTTTGTCCGGGTTTTCTTCCGACTTAGGTTTTCTCATGGCTGGGAATAATCTCTGAACAGGTTATGGTCTCTGTGCCTTTCCTAACAAATATATAACTATAAATTAACAGGATGTAGATTTTTGGGTGCTTTGATTTTCTTTAACTAAATTCTGATTTCTTTCCCCGTATGTCACTCTGCACCTTGTTCATCGTTTTTCTGATCTTTTTACTAACGAAAAGCTTTTCAAACTGGTAGCGATGCAAAGATGGGTGCAAACCCTTGCTAGAGTATTTTTGATAAAGACACAAGAGAAACCAAACTGGGTCAGGGCAAAATACAGACACAGAGGGGAAAAATCTCCTTCCCCAGCCAGAGGCTCCCGGGCGTTCGTGGGTAACACTTTGCACACCCTGGGATTTGCTGGGCTGTTGCTTCCCATCAAGTTTCTGATGAGAATAACGTCATTCAAAGAAACGAATATGGAGAAGTGATGAAAAGGAGAAAGCTGTTTTCTAGGAACCCTGTGGCTGAGCGTTATTTCCTCCCAAACTGGCTGGCAGGAATGAGATTATTTCCACTACAGCTGCAAAACTTACTGCTTGCTTCGAAATTTCATTGCATTGAAAAATTCCATAGCCTAGGCTTATCAGCTCAGTTGATTTCGAGTCTCAGAATTTAACCTAACAATAGCCTAGACGTTTTGGTTTTAAGTAAAAAATTCCCAGCATGGAGTATTTGGGAATGATCAGAATAAATACTGTCATTAATGCAGTCCAAAAGTCAATGTATTTTCATTTAGGGAGCGTGTTTACTAAAGAAGGTCACAATTTGTATTTTTAATCCTGATTTTTTTAAAAAAGTTTCAACATCTCAAATGTTCCCCTGTGCTGGAAGAAACATTTCCCACCTACACATGAAAAGTATGTCCTGCTCGCACACGCTCCTGTGCTTGCGTGCGCACAACTGCCCGTGGCCTGTTGCTACACACGGACACGTGCAGTCACAGCGTGCAGCGATCACGGTACACACGTGTACCTGCCGTCACAGCACACGTGCAACTGCAGCAGAAAGATGCAATTAGCACACAGACATGCAATCACAGCCCACGCACATGCAATCATGGCACACATGTATATGCAGTCATGGCACACGTGCACTCACTGCGCGCACGCGTGCAATCACAGAACAAACTTGGAATTACAGCACGAATGTGCAATCACAGCACATTCACACACTCATAGCATGCATGCATGCCGTCAGAGCACACGCACGCATGCAATCACAGCACATGCACACACGGCACACACACGCAATGGCAGCACATGCACGCAATTGCAGCACACGCGTGCACTCGCAGCACACACATGCAATTGCAGCACACACACGCGATCGCAGCACACGCGTGCAATCGCAGCACACGCGTGCACTCGCAGCACACACATGCAATTGCAGCACACACGCGATCGCAGCACACGCGCGCAATCACAGCACATGCGTGCACTCGCAGCACACACATGCAATTGCAGCACACACACGTGATCGCAGCACACACACGCGATCGCAGCACACGCGTGCAATCACAGCACTTGCGTGCACTCGCAGCGCACACATCCAATTGCAGGACACACGTCTGCATCACCTTGCTGGCCCCCATTCCGTCCCAGACACGCAGCCCCCCCCATGCCGTACTCTCTCATGCGCACCCGTACCCACACACGAGCACCCTGCGCAGGCACCCACCTCTCTCCCTCCCCGTCTTGCACACACAATTACCAGACACACAGGCATATTTTTATTGCAGCTGTCAGGAACATGAAAAACCTTTCTGCCAGCACTCAGCACGGGCAATTTATGAGCCTGGTCTGTTTGAGTGAGGAGGTGGGGTGGGGATCAGAGAAGAAATGATGGGAGAGAAAATGGCCCATAAATTGTTCGCCATGATTTACACTGTAGTCCATTTGCAGCCTATTCTTTTTTTGGAGCCTCACACACACACAGATCTCTCTCCCGCTCTCCTTCACGTTGGGGTCCTGAGCCGGCCCAGCTGGAGGAAGGCAGCGATCAGAGTTCAGTTGGTGCAGACAGAGCTAAAGTAAACAGACGTGGTCATTCAGCAGGCAGTTAGCAGCCTTTGGACAGATGAGCAGGGCTTTGCAGGACCACACACGCAAGCCCTTCTAGACCACACAGGGACCGGGCTGCGTTGGCTTTGCACGCAACGCATGCAGAGGGACGGTACTCCTCCCACCGCGCGGGGCCGGGGCTTCTCCGGGTCTCCAGCCCCCTGGACACTCCGGGAAGCGTTTCCTGCCCCGGCCGCCCCGGTCCCTCCTGCTCGCTGGGTGATTAACTCTGTCACCCAGCCCGGGGAGCATGGTATACATTCCTCGGCAGAAGACATAGCGTACTCCTGGAGAAATGCCACCGCTACTTCCACAGCTCATAAAGTCATCTGCTGACCTTCTCCTTCTCTCCCTTCAAATTCGGCCCGCCGGTCTCGTACCTCGCACTTCCGTCTCCGCGGCTCACTCGCGAGGTACCAAACCGGCGTCGGCAGCCTGCCTCCTGCACCGCCCTTTGGAGCAAAAAGCCCCTTTCGGGAGCAATGCTCTGTGCCGAGGCTGAAAGGCCTCTTGACTATTCCCAAAGTTTCGCCTTGGCTGGGGAAACCCTCCCCCGAGTCGGTCTGTGTGTATAGCAAATTCATCTGACAACATACGGGTAACCAGCACACCTGGGCACTGCTCAGCACCCTTCTTCCTTGAGCACACGCCAGGATGAAGGTAGAAGCATCCTTGAGCCCCACTGAGCCATTTGCTCACGTACTCCTCCAGTCTTCGCAGTGTTTGCAAGCATCCCCAATACACATTCCCTCCATCCCCGCCTGACGAGCATCACCCCAGCCCTTGCCCTGCCGTGGTGTAACTGGGTTTTGTGGCTTGCAGACTGTCGGCAAAGGGGTTGCTTGTTTTGGCGCCGGTCCTACCGTGATGGACCCACCCGGAGCCATGGAGGTGTCGGCACTGAAAAGCCCTAACAGCTCTTCGTACCCGCCCTGAGCTGCCTGTCCGGGGTCCCTCCCGGCCACGCCGTGGGGCCAGGCTGCTGCTCCAGCATCGCCTGCTCCCAGCTGGCCGAGCAGAGCCCTCCCTGTAGAAGAAAGCAGGGATTTCCTGGAAATGGCTGAGGTAGAAAGGGGCTGGAGGTCAGAGGAAGAGCCTGCTATCGTTCCCACTTCACTATTTCTAGCTCCCAATGGCGCAGCGACCTTTCAGCTGGCGCATCGCCCCTCCGCAGCCCTGCCAAGATATCACCCCCCGTGGGGTGAGGACCCCCAGCTCGCCTCCTCTGACGTCTCCTTGTGCTGCAAAACCCCTCCCAGAGCACTGGGCTCATCCTCCTTTTAACCTTCCTCATTCCTCATCCCAAACCCGACCGTGCCTTTTCGCCCCCTCCTCAAGAAGCTCCTCCAGGTCCCCCCGCCGCGATCCAAGCGGAGCTCCGAGGGGAAGCTCCCATCCCCTCCGGCAGCAGCCTCGGAGCTGCAGCCGGGCCAGCGCTCGGGCGCGTGAGATTATAAAACAGATCAGTGTTCGCTGGAGTGAACTCTGAGAAATTGCATTTGCCTGTCAGTATCATGTTAAAGCATAACACAGACTCTCATTTTCCCACTACTTTGGCTCCGAGGGCGTTTCGGTCCCTGCTGAGAAACATGAAGGTCGTGGCCTTCAGGTTTCCAGATCTGCCCTTACACACCATAGGGAGATCTGACAACAGCCTTATTATTTATGTATCCAGGCAGGGGCTGCCTAATGAAACCCAGAGATTTTTATTGACACACGTTGGGGCTCGGGGTAAGAGAGAAGCAATCTGTCGGGTGGTTCACGTAAACACAGTGGCTATTCATTTAGGGTCAGTCCTACGGGTGGACTTTTCGTGCCAGGTTTGGCAGCACTTAATTCACGCTGGGGTCACACTTAAAGCTTGTGAGCTGGTGATGTGCCTCAATCGGGTGGGTTGCAGCCCGTGTCAGGGGAGCTGGGTATTTTGCTGGGTGTTTGGGGAGGACGAGTGACAAGGATAGACCCAATTCCCTGCTGTAAATAAGGAGTGAAATGTGGTTTTATAAATGCAGTCATTGCTGGGGGGGGGTGCGGGGGGGAAGGCGGTCGTGAGAAATACAAGATTTTTCATGGACGATTTAGGAGAGGAAAAAGAGATGCAATTAATGATTTTCTGCCCAGAAAGGTCCTATGATTTCTCAGCTTGGAGCTGGTCCTTCTTACACTGCCAAAGGATGCAGTGGAGTTCTTTTGAGTGGCAAAGAAAGCATTTTGGTTGTCCGGATTACTTTGCCGATGCTGCAAAAGGCGCCTACTTTGGGGTGCCCCGCGGGGTCCAGTTGCAGGGTCTCATCCCTTGTGCCCTGACCCCTAACTTTGCAGAGGGCTGCCTGGGTCTGTCCCGGGTTCAGGAGGAAAGAGAAGCTTTTCTTGGCAAGGAAATGACTCCTAAGTAGTCTCCTCACAAACCAGGAACATGTAGGAAAATTGTGGCTGAGTACATTTTAGTCTGGCGTTTAAAGGACTGAAAAATGATTGCAGTTTCCTTTGGCAATTGCAGTGGGAGCCCGAAGATGTGACCTTTAAGGAGATTCTGTTTACTGCAGCCACAGGCTTGGAGCATTGCGTGATCTCGGCAAATCTCTGTTCTCTGCCTTGGCTCTGACCCCTCCGCCTGCCGTCCAAACTTAACGGCAGTTAGCAAACAATAGAAAGGATACCTTGCAAATACTGGCTAAGATAAATCACGCTGCTCCTTTCCCATAGGATCTGAGCAGATGAGAATTGCACATGGCTGTACATCCTCTGCCCGGCATCAGACGTCTCTGCAAGGTGCAAGGCAAAGCGCTCGCAGGGCTGGTTTTTAGGCGGCATGAAGGAGTCGATGCCATGTTTTGCTTTTAGGGACAAGCTGCCAAAAGTCGCAGAGCCAGGATTTTTTTTTCTCGGAGGACTAAAGTAAGTGTGATGACAGGAGCCCTCCCTGCTCCAGGTTGAAGCCACTGTGGATTTAGCAGACTCTTGAATCACCTTGACGTGCACCGATTACGCTATAGATCTGGGAAAGCTTCTTACGGGCTCTGAGCAGGGTGCACCGCAGGCACGCACCGAGCCGTCTCGCTGCAGGAGAGTCCATCCTGGAGCCTGGCACCAAAAATCTCCCACCTCCTCTGTATTTCTAAGAACTTTTGCTCTTACGGGCTTGAAAATAGCTGCAGTTCACTTGCTTATCACTTAACACCCAGGTCCCCTTTCCTCCTCCCTCCCCTTTTCTTTCTTCCATCCAAAAATGTCCTAATTCTCAAGAGTACCAAAAAAAAAAAAAAATTAAAATAAAATCTGCCTGAAAGGCGCATGTGAAGAATGTCATCCTTAATTATACGTGGGCCGAAGTCCAGTGCCAAATGACTTCTCCTGCAACTTTGCTGGGGGCTGGAGCAGTATATTAACTGGAGTTTGGACTGGTGGGATCTATTTGTAATTCATGAGGAAATCCTAGGACCTGCTTTTCCTGCGAGAGACTAAATAGAGCTTGTCCTGAAACAATGCTGAAAGGGTTCCCATTGCAAAAAACACTTTCTAGTAAATGGGAGATGTAAATTTAGAACTGGCCCTTCTGATGCTGCTTTTCTGTCATTGCTGGAGGCACCGATTGTTTCCATTACAGTTTGTTAACAATTACAGGCCTACGTTTCAGGCTGAAAAGAGCTATTAATGGCCAGAAATGTTGCTACTTCTTTTCCCTTTCCCAGTTGCCTTGTTTGATGGTATCCAATGCCTTCCTCTGGTGAGTGTCCCTGTGTCCGTGTGTCTGTGTGTCCGTGTGTGTGGTTGAGACTGGGGACAAACAGTCTGCTTAAACTTCCTCTCCCCAGTGAATGGGAGCGGGTTACCTTGCAAGGGAAATTTGGGACAGTTTCCTGAAAGTAGCAAGGAAAATAGCAAAAAATCTCTTTTTTTTTTTTTTTGTGTCCTTCTTTTTAGCTTCAGAGTCCTATTCTGGGGCACGGAGTGACCTGACCGTGTGCAGCAGCACACGTACACACCTATCCCCCCGACGCTTGTTTGACGCTCACCCAAAAAAGAGAGCCAAAAGACTACGTGTCCATCCCTCTTTCCCCGAGCCAAATCCTTCTGGCTTCCCAAGACCCTGGGATGGGATGCGACGAGCCCATCTGGGCTTCGGAGGGGACCTCGCTTGCTGCCACCCCAAGACAAGACAGAGAGTGCCCTTCCGTCGCCTTCTCCAGTCCCTGCCACCTCCATGCTTCAATGCAAGGGTAGGCTTTAGGGTATACTAATGCTACTGGGAGATGTTGCCTGGCGAAGCCTCCGTGGCTGAGAAATACTGGGATGGTACCCGCTGAGCATCCTTCCCCTCTGCCGAAAATACAAGCTTTCTCTGGATATTAGCTTCTCTAGGGAGGGCAGGTTTCACCCCCACTGTGGACCAGGATGGCTAACAAGCAGGAATATAATTCTTTTTGCTGCCTTTGCCCATGGATAGAGAATAATAATTGCAGAAGTCTGCAGAGAGGTTTGCTCCTGGGCATTTGTGAGAGCTCTGCAGGGGAGGGTAAGGCACCCGGCTCCCACTGGACCTCCAAGCTGAGCCTCCAAAAATTCCCCTCTTGCCTAACAGGATGCTCTCAAATTATAGTGAGGTTTTATGGAAGCCTTTGTAAAGATTTTATGGTAATTTTTCTTCCATTTTCAAGGAGGGTCCCACAAAAAGCCGGAAACTCCCTGGCGCAATTGACGTCAGATGGCATCGCCAGGGGAGCCAGAAGCCGTCTCCTCCCTCCCGTCCCCTCCCCTCCTCGTCCCTCCTATGCAAACAAAAACAAGAAGAAAAGATTTCAGCCCCGAGTCTTTGCTAATAAGTTGGTGTATCTATAACATAGAATTACGCTTAGTGTCTTCCAGCTAAGTTTGAACACTAAACAAGGAGTCGGATAGGTTTTCTTGCAACTATACGATGAGATTTAGTTTGCAGTTGATTTGGTAATGGATAACCTCAGTTTTAACAGTTTTCTGTTCGGGTACAATCTGTTGAAAATCAAGAGATTGGGGCAGAATACAGTGTATGACCGCTCTCCAAACCAAGCTTCCTCAAATATATGCATATATAATATATCTAGCTAATGGCACCGAGGCCCAGAGTTATTTTCAGGAAGGTGTAAGTGGAGATTTTCTCCTTTTGGTTGCAAATGGAGCTATTAACTCTTTCACCACTCTGCTACATATCGGGAAGTTTCTCGTTAAGGAGGCACCATGCATGGTCTGGTAGTTTACAGAGCTGATTTTGGATTAAGTAACCAGGAAAAAAAAAAGTACATGAGAAGCAAGCTTCACCTCTAGAAGATCCACCAATACCAGATGTGAAATTAATGGGGAGGAGGATGTGTTGCTGGAAGACGCTTGGTTTTGGTGAAGCAGGGCGCAAACCTGCAGCTCAACCTCTAGATCACAAGCAACCCTGCTCAGGGGCTCGGTATTTGCGCCAAGACAACAGGGGGAATAACGCCAGGAGATATTCTCTTACCTGGCTTGTCAATACACCTGGAGCGACTGCAGTTTGCTTGCGGTCAGCCCAGGAGCAGCGCAGGGTGAAACCCACTGAATAAACCATGCAGAGTGAATACTCACCCTGGCTTATTTAAACCCTCCTTCTATAGATCTACTTAATTTTAATGATGTTACCTAGCTGAAGTCAGAGGATTTGTTCTTTTCCTTAAATATTTGCAAAGTTAAAGCTTTCTTTGCAAAATATATCGTGACCATCATGAAAAGTGCTACCAATAATTAGCACTTATTATGCAATTATTGTTGAAACATGATAACAATAATCTATTAAGTCGCTATCTTGCACGATCTATGTAAGTACCCGTGCTGGCTCGGTCACCTCAGACCTGGTGTGAAACGAGTGACTTGTATTTATTTTGGTGCGGCTTCTCCGTTCTGGGAGCCTTTCAGAGGTGCGCTGTGCTGCCGTGCGACAGAAATAAAGTTGCTCTGCACCCGAAGTCCCTGCCGCTGCTGAATGAAGCACTTCTAGCTTCAGACTCTGGGGCTCCTCCTGATCTCAGATCTAATCACTCTGGGCGGCCAAGACGTTAATCCCTGGAGACTCAGAGCTGCCTACACTAATAAATGAGGCATCGTTTGGAAAGTAGTGAAATTTGGACAGGACTTGCTTTGGCTCAGCCCAGCTCCTCACATTCCAGGCGCACACAGACCTCTCACGGAAGATTTACGCATTCAAACAGGAGAATAACCTCCTGCATATTTATTAACATGCAACTTGGATATAGCTTTGTTTCCTTCCCCTCCACACCCTTAGTGTCTATAATTACTGCAAGGCTGAGCCCAGCCAACCTCCTGGCCCAAACTCCCCCAAAGGGTCCGCGTTTTAATGTGCTCGTCCTTTGCCCAGGTAAGCTTTGCCTTCGGTGTTTTTGCAAATTCATTTTCTCCCATCACCACAGTAAGAGATTTGGCCACGCTGTTTCTTCTGCTGCCCGCATGTTTGCTTGCAGCACAGGGGTTTGCTCCTCTTCCTCTTTAAAAAATCATAAACCTGAATGGTCCTAATAATAATTATGGGCTGAGTGCTAAAATTCAAGAGACAGAAGTAAAGAGCTTCTCCAAATGCCCTTTAAAAATCAGCGCAGCACAAAGCAAACTGCACCTTTTCCGCAATTTGAGAAATGATGTCACGCCAGCAGATCCCTCTACCCCAGGAATGTGAATATTTGTTCTTTAAGTAACTGGACCTTGACCAAACTCTATGGAAATGAAAGAGCATCATAGATTTGCATGTCTTTGGACCAGAGTCTTAATTAAACTTTCTTTTTAATTAATTGGAAAAACTAAATGAAATGTCAGAGTCATGCATCTGCTTGAAAGTCTTGGTCATGCTTTCATTAATTTACCCTCTGTGCTTTTGGATTCATCAGTCCAACGCAGCCTTGATTGCAAACGTAGGAGCAATTTGTCTTTTAGATCCCCTCCGACATGACATTTGCTTCCTGCCGGGATTAGAAAGAATTTAAGAGCGAGTATTCACACCCGGGTTGTATTCCTACCATTCACAGAGTACCACTGTGACCTTTATTTATGGAGTTTTCTATTTGTGAAAAAATATGCTTTAAGTGTAGGCAGCTTCTCTGGATACTTGCTGTGTCCAGACCTTTGTGTGTATCTTTATATCGTGTTGATGCTACAGATATTCTGTGGAAAAAACATGAACTTTTTAAATTGCTGCTGGGTGTAGGTGAAGGAAGATCATATGGATAAAAGGAATCTGAGAAGGGAAAAGAAGAAATTATTCAAAAAAAGAAAAAAGAGATTCCTCTGATGAATATAAAATCAAGAGATCAAGAAATATCTTGATAGCTCTTCCTCCCTACTTTCCTTGTTAGAATATACTTTCCAGACACAGCAAAATGGTTTATGTGAAGGAAATTAGAAATACATTTAGGGCTGCTGGGTTATTTCATTTTTGATTTGCAAGGAGACATGATCTGAAGTAGAAATGCTGCTTTTCGCGCGGAAAAAGGGTGAGTTGTAGCACGTAACTGTGTAAACTAAGGCTTGGGGAGCCAAAGGTAGCTTTTACTGTTTTACAGACAACAACATTAAGGGCATAGAGAAGATAATACCCAGATACTCAGGCAGAGACAAGGCAAGGAACGAGACCTGGACCTTCCTTGAACAATAATGCCACTGTGCAGTCCAATTTTCGTTATTAGCCTGAGTTTGTATGTATGAATCCTGATTTGCTTCACCACAATGCCCTAAGAAGCTCGTAAATTGACCTGTACCTGCAATTGTATGCGTACACATGTATGATTGTATTTATATATGGATTTTTATGTTATACAGTATGCACAGAAGAGAGCAGTGAATTAGATGCTAGGTAAGTTAGTACCATCAAGAGAAGTTTGGAGTGTGTAAAGACAGTCTAGGTCCTCTGTATTTCATCTTATACGGGTCTCTTGTCACCGTGCTGGGGAGGAATCTGCCATCTCCCTCTTCTAAATCCCATGTTGAAGGCTAAAACCCTTCCCCCACCCTCCATCTTCCCTGACAGCCCTTGCCCAAGCGATAAACTTCTCTCCTTCCAAAACAGAGAGGGGATGGGGGAAGAGGCGGCTGGAAAGCTGTGCCTGGCCACGGGCTGCAAGCCCTGTGACCCAGACCCACAACCCCAGAAGCCTCCCTCAAACTGAAGGTTTTACGCCCAGATGTGTCCCTCTCCACAGCTGCGCACAGGGATGAGGGACAGAGCCGGGTGAATTTCTGGTCCTCTCGCGATCGCCGGGTGAATTTCTGGTCCTCTCGCGACCGCGGGGCTTTGCTGCTCGCTTCGGCAGGGTCAGGGTTTCACCCTGTTATCTGCCCCTGCTGCAGGTCTGGTTTCGCTGGCGTTTTACATGCTGCGGTTGAACGCGTCCATCTGGTTGTTCTTGCAGCAATATTCGTTTATAAGTTATAGCCACTAGTTATCAGATGATTTAATCCTGGGGTTACATAAATAACAATACATAGATTAAGCTTTGTAATGCTCTAAATAAAACGAATGAAATTGTTAAGTTTTCCTCTCTCCGGAGCAATTAAAGAAACAGAGACTTCTCTGAGAGTCTGGAAGTTCAGCTTGGATCTTATTAAATCAACCCCAACCTTATCTAAACCTCCCTGGAATTGCATGATAACAAAATCTTATCGCTCTTGGGTTTACAGCTCAGCAAGGAGAGCTTCTTCTTTCTCCTTCTCCATTTCCTGCTACTTCTGCTGCCATCAGCTGAGAGCAGCAACGCCCCAAAATTCTGATCCACCTTTCTGAAATACAACTCCAAGCACACGACAAAATAAAAGGAGTTAGTTGAAGCCCTTCAGACTTAAAAAAAAGATATCCTTGGGGTCATATGCTGGTAAAGAGGCAAGTTGATGCTTTTATTTGATCTCAACAGGTTTTTCCCATCTGGGGTGACAAGGTTCAAATAAAAACCCTGGACATTTTGAATGTGAAATGTTTGGCAAAATCCAGACATTGGAACATCTGTTTAAACCTGGTTTAAGTCCTGCTTTCTCCCACCACCGCCACCCCCAGTGCATCTGGGATTGCTTTCTCCCTTATCTCCTCAATTCCAATTACAACACCATCTTGTCTGTGGTTTCACTCTTCATTATGAAATCAAGTTTTATTTTTCAAACCCAGTGAAATCAACCCAATTAAGCGCTGCAACCAAGATACCACAGAGGAACTTTGCCCCTCCTCTACCGAAGGGTGGCAGAGGAGAAGTTAGTTTATTACAAAACGTGTTGCAAGAGTCGTCTAAAGCAGAATATGAGGTTTTGGCAGGGGGGGGTGGTGGTGCATATTAACCAGTTTCAGTTACCGCAGAGCTCCGTGCTCTTTATCAGTTTGTCTCCAGCTTTTAACCTAGAGAAAAAAAACCTTGCCGCTCCTATAAATAGGCAGAATATAATATATAATTCTCCAGAAGAGAGCAGTGGTGCGCGCCCCGCTGCCCTGCTCCGGCCGGGCACCGGCCGCGGGGGGCTCGGCGAAGCCCCCGGGGGTTCCTCGCCCGCCGGGGATGCTGGCATGGGGGGAAGCGAGGGCTGCGGGTGGTTAGTGGGGGAAAGGCGGTACAGGAGGACTGGGGAGACACAAATGCCCACAAGACACTGATAAATGACCGTATTGTTGCTCCCTGCGGTTTAAAGGGGAAGGGAAAGGGCAGAAGGAGAGATAAGGAAGGGGGATGAGAAGTAGAAGAGGCCAACAACAGGTCCAGACCAGTTGTGATTTTGCAATCCGGCAACTTTTCAGAGTTTTACTTTCTTTTTTTGTGGTGTGGGTTGGGGTTTTTTTTTTCTCTCCCCTGGAGGGATTTGTCCTCTGTGCTGAATCTGAGGGGTTGAAAGGCTTCAAGCAGAGCAAAACCCCTCTGAAATCCTTATTGCACGGCACTGGAGCCGGGGAAGAGAGAAAATGCTTTGCGAGGGCGAGTTGCTACAGCCCCACATCAGCCAAAGCGGCTCCCAACTGCAAATGCACCCCAGTAAACCGGCTTCGCTCTTGATTTACCCCAAATTTAAAAAGGAGGATGGGAGCAGCCCAGAGCCAAAAAATCTAAATATGTATCAGCTTTCTTCAGCCCCATGGCATGAAAACATGGTTAACAAAGATCTTTTGAGGGGAGCAGATGGAGTTTGAACCTCGGAGCCAAGTCCAGCCCAAATCTTAATGAGGTCTACAGGAGGTTTACCTAAGTTTGAAACTCATAACAGGGTCTTTTATGTGCATTTCTGCTTGCATGTGCGTGTGCGTGAGCGTGTGTGTCTGTATATACACAGACACATGGAGGTCATCCTTTAAAAAAACTTGTCGGTTGTTTTAGATAACAAAATAGCGTTACCTCACTCTTCCACTGGGAACACTTCAAATGTGGAGGGAAGGACATTTATTTAACTAAGGCAAACCCGCAGAAGCCGCGATGGGTGACCACTGTGCATGTGGGTATGTGCGTGCGAGAACAGCAACGGGGTTTGTTGCCTCTCTGGCTTGCAGAAGATTTTTAAAGGTGAAGGGAGTTTAAAAGGACACGAGTCTATTAAAAATGAACTCAAAAGTATGCCAGGCACAATCTCAAGGAAACTAGAGGTGCGTGGCTAGTAGCTGGATCTAATTAATACGTGGCTAGGAGGAGACAACCATGAGGAAATGGGGTAAATAGTCTTCAGCTGGAATGATCTATAAATCAGAGCCAGCAATGCTAGCAGCAACATTCACCAGCTTCCTCTGGAGATGGGCCGCATTTTTCAGCTAGGCTGTTGGCTAGCCAGTGTCCTTTGCTTCAGCTTTTAACGCGTTTGGCTTCACAAAGGGGAAAAAAAAAAGTCTATTTCCAGTGTTTTACTGTTGACTGGAAGGAAGCAGAGTGGCACAGACCGCTTTGTGCATCGTCTTTGTCCCAGTGTCCACGTACGACGCACGGGGATGTAAACCTTTGTCCTCAAGCGCCCTGGAGATGCCCAGGGCCGCCAGAGAAAGGTGCTTTATCTCACTTTATTCCCAGGGCTGCTTCATCTCCTGTCTGTAGAAGACCACCCACTGAAGAAACTCCTAGTGCCAAGGGCACCCTGGCCAGGCGTTTCTCCAGAGCCTATTGCAATGCCCTTTCCTCAGCCATGCCCCTGAGACGATGTGTGGGTATTGCGGGTCCCCTTTTCACCACCAGGCGGGAGGAAACAAGAGCATCCCCCAGGCGTGAGATCCACCCCAAGGCACGCAGCGGGGTGGGAAGGGCGTGGAAGGAGCAATGCAACCCCAGGCCAGCACTTTTCAGGACTGACCTGTGCGTCCATCGAGGGTGTTAGACCAATGCCAAGAGAAGAGGCAAAGACGAGAGCAGGCAATTGCGGCAATCAGATTTATGGAAGGGAGGGGGGGGGGGAAGAAAAAGGTAATCTCTTTTCCACTTTCTTATCAGGCTGTTCATTTAATTTTTGAGCATCGGGATGTTTCCACTTGCCCTCTCGATGCAGAGCAACTGAAATTCTGCATTTTGCCTAGAGAGCAAAACCATCAGAGCGTTGGAGAGAAGCTGATTTTGTTATAAAAATAATCTTTTATCTGTGCATGACAGAAATATTTATTCAGGAAGGGTACACAGACAGCAGGAGGTCAGCGCTCCCACTGCTTGGCTCAAAGGCTCCACCACACTCTTTATTTTATTTTATTTCTCTTTTTTTTTGATAATTCCTTCCCATAGATATTTATTTTTCCTGAAAAGTACATCTTTGAGTTGATTTCATCTCTCCTCAATACAAATCAATAAAACACAACGGTCCCTGGTCGGCTCGGGCTTTTTGGCTCACAGCTGTGGTTTGTACGTGGTGGTCCCACGCTGACTTATCTCCACAAACAAATAACCTCCCCATCCCTTTCCACAGAAAACACAGACTTCATGCCTTCGGTCCGAGCCTCAGGAGCTTACGGTGGCTGCAGTCGCACATCCACACTTTCCTTGAACTGAAATGTGCTGAGAACTAAGTAAGATGTTGCAACTACCTCTGTTCTTTTTTTTTTTTTTTTTTTTTAAGTACATGGAAATATTTTTTTATGCTGCTTCTTTTCCCCGTTCCAGTCCTGGGAGGTGTTGATACCTCCTCTAGCGTCTCTCCAAACACGGTACCAAAACACATCAGCTAGGACCAGTCCTTTTGTCAGCACAGAGATGCCAAAATCTAAACAAAATCCGTCACCTCGTTAAGAAGGAAAAGGAGAACTTGGCCCTCGGAGGTGTTGCCACGTTCCCTTGGCATACGCTCCACGATGCTTTGCTCGGTGGGTGACGGAGAGGAGGGGGGAGCAGATGGGACTTGGGGAACAAGAAAAAAAATTGGGTTGAAAGAGGGAGAAAATCCTTCTGTTTCACATCAACAGCTATAAACTTGAAGGCTGTGTTTCAACCTTATTAAAATACTGCCTGTGCTCTAACTAAACAGGGCATCTGTCAGTGAAGGAACTAAGGAGGATGTTATTACAATGTTCGCTGTCTTTTTCTATACATTTTCATCCCACGTAGTGATATAAGGCTTTTAGAGCCCTTTGAGCACCTGTAATAACATTAACCTTTTCATCAAAATGTCCTTTGAGCATAAGAAATTATGTTTATTTAAATTTTGCAGCAGGGTAATGATAAAGTTCCTTCTCTATTTTCTTGCTTCTGTTATTTGCACATGAAAAACCCTAGCCGGCAAACTGTGGTTAATGGGTGCATTTCGTTTAGGCTCCCCTCTCCTTCCCAAAAATGTTTTGTCCTGCAGGTAACTGGGGACACAGCCCTCCCCAAAGAGCCACATGCACATGGGGATGGGCTCCGAGAGCCACGCTGCGACACGCTCCAACGCGTGCTGCTTACAAGGTGCTGCTAAATACAGCAAGATAAGGGTTTTTTTGTTTTGTTTTGTTTTGTTTTGTTTTGTTTTGTTTTGTTTTGTTTTGTTCCAGTTTAACCCAGGCAATACAGTATAGCTTCCACCTCCAGGCAAGGGTAACATTGCAAGATTATTTCAGCCCCTTCTTGTAGTGGCTCTGATGGAGAAAACCTTTGCTTATAGAAAGAAAATAAATCCCTCCGAGACTCCCCAGGACTCATCTACCAGGGAAGCAAAAATACACGACATTTAGTCCCTTGGTTAGCCTGACTGTTTCTTTGCCTTGTTGCAGGGTTGCTTTGCATTGTAAAGAACACCGCATTTTGCTGATAGTACACGCCTTGAGCGAAGCACGCTTGTGTCAGCAGAGAAAGAGGGAGTGAAAAGAGGGAGAAAAAGATCTGGGTTTGATGGACTTAATCTAAGCCCTGCTGAAAGATGAGACTGAATGAGAGCACCGAGCGTGCCTGCGTCAGTCACCATCTTCTCGCCTTTCAAACCTCGGCCGTGGGTGTTCGCCTCTTTGATTGCGGGACGGGCTCTGCTGACCTGCCAGCCCTTGCTGGGCTTTACCACGCTGCCGGTTTGCCCCAGGCAGGCACCAAGACCCTCTTGTGCTTGGGGCTGTAGAAACTCAGGATAAAAAGCCAGTCCTTGCTCCCATTTGAAGCAGGAGGGCTCCGATCCCTCAGACCAGCTCTGGGCAAGGTGTTTTCCCCCCTGGGGTGGCCCAAGGGGTGATTTTTGCCGACGGCAGAGGCTGAGCAGCCCTTGCAGCTCCCTCGGCTCAGCCTGCCGTGGTGGAGCAGAGCCTGCAAGGAGAGACTGTAGATGGATGGAGACAGACAGGGACGGTGGGAGGAAGCGCTCAGTTGATATTAGCACGATGGGAACAACAACAATCTAGGCTGCTGTCATGTTTTGTTTTGTCTTTAAGGCACCATGGTGGTGGAGAGCTTTACAGAAGGGGCTGGAGATGTTTTGCAGATGTTTAAGGGGGACCCCTCACATACGGAGGAGGAGCCCGGCACAAAATGGGGAGGTGCCTGTTCGAATTAAGCAGGGCTGGGATGGAGGTGGGGTCCCAGTGGATCCAGAGGCCAGGTCTAAAATCTGAAGGACAGAGGAGGGCAGGGGTGGGGATGGGCTGTGAGGTGAGGACAGGCAGCTAACATCCGATGCAGCAGAGAAAAGCCAAAGCAGGGGATGCACAGAGAAAGGAGGTGCAGCCGAAGAGGCAAGCTAGAAAAAGATCCTTTGCAGAGATATTCTGGAGATGAAGGAGCTGGAAATGAAGGGATGTGCCCAGGCCAGGGACAAGAGGGGATGATATAAATGAGATGAAGGACTAGCCTTGGCATAGCTTGTCTAAACTTGCCTTAGCGGGGACCCTGTGCGTTTCTTCCACTTGAGCTTGGTTGTACTGGTTTTGTCAAGGAGGGGTGTGCAAGGGATGGCCTGGAGAGAGTGAGGGTCTCCACTGCTGGAAGAGGAAAGGGGCTGAAGATAAGTCAGGCTCACCTCTCTCAGGAATGGGTCTGGGGGAGCTGATCGAGCCTGGAGGTAGGCAAGGTGACCTCTTTTATGCCCTTTCCAGACCTACTTCTATGCAAATCTGTGTATATGCAAATAGACACACAGAGTATTTTCTGTCATTCTGTGTGTAGACAGGTATATTTATCTCCCCACAATTAATTTTGAGATCGCTATGTACATAGGCAGAGGGGAAGCACTACCATTTGCTAGGTTTGCCTAGTCCTTCCCTGCACACATTTTGGTTTCTTTGAGTTTTCTCCAGGCTTAACCACTTTCATCAATATTTTGCGTGTTACCCACAAAGCACACAACTGGGATTCATAAGAACTTCAAGTAGTGAAAACTGCAGAGGAACCGCTGTCGAAACAAATGCACCCGTGGTTTCTGGCTCTCCTTTTGGCTGAACAAAAGGTGGTCAGCACCCTGGGATCTTTGACATTTCCAATGGCAAAAACCTGGATTTGGAAAAGAAAATTACATTTATTACTGTTATCATTATCATTAGCTTTGCTTTAGATGGTCCCGGGAAGTTTCTCCTTTAGGGTTTCTCCTACAATTACTGGAAAACACAGAGGACTGTGAAGTAGGAGGAGCTGTTGGGGGCATACCTTCCTTTCTTGAGCAGTGAGTGTGTCACCAAACCCTTCCCAGGAAAGAGCAATTGTAACTGAGCCTTCCAGCAAAATTTCACAGGGCTTTCTTCCCCAGCAGGATAAAATTAGCCGAGCTCTCTCGAGATGACAGCTAAGAACTCCAGCTTCCCTCAGATGACCTCAATGGAGTCATTTGTTGCTTAAATGACAGACAAACGCAGTAATTAGGTCTATTTAGTAAAGGGGAGGTGAAAGGTCAAACTACTGGGCAAACTGTCTCCACCGCTTGACTTGGTGACCAAGCCGGGGATTTGCAGGAGGTAATGTTTGTACAACAACCTGACACGGGCAGCAGCCCGCCAGCAGGTCCCTGCTCGGCGGCGGGGGCTCCCGGTCGTGTTCAGAGCCTGAAATCCCCTGTTTCTACTAATAAAACCCTGAACTCACTCATTTGTGTCATAAGAGATTAGACCCAGAGGAAGGAAGAGCTGATGAAAAGATAGGCGGTAATATTACCGGGTTTGTAGGTAGGGTAATCAGAAGGGGGATCGGCGGAGAGGGGTTAGGAGACACGGGCTGAGTTAAGTGGGAAATTGCTGACCTTTCCCACTTCGTTTCCCTCTTCCTCCCTGGCAATGCTCCCTTCTGTTCTCTTTGCTTATTTGTTTTCTGAGCTTGGTTGTGCTTTGTGTGAACAACCCGACGGTGCATCCAGCATGGCAGAGGCAAGCCACACCTGGATTTCTCCCTCCTGTTTTGGTTTGGATGCCACAGCACGGAGTTTGAACATCACACATACACGAAAGCATTGCTTTCCATGCATCCCAAACCTCCAGAAGACCCCTGAATGAAAACGTTCCGCAGAAGTGGCTATTTTTGGCAGAACAGTGGAGTTATGCTTGCTCCTGCTTCCTGTCCAACCTTGGGGCTCGCAGCAAACCCAGCACCATTTTACCCATGGAGCATTTGCAAGATTTCCCTTTGCTGCTTCCTAAACTCGGGGAACGCTGTAGGATTTTCAAGTAGCAGAGACCGTGAACGAAGAACTCCATTTTGCATAGAGAGGTGGTAGAGGAAGACCAACACTTCGGTTTTGAATGAAACCAGCTGGGAGTGCTCTTCGCCAGGAGCACTGGGCTCGTTGCCTGCTGAAGTGCTCCATTTCTGGGTGTTTCTCTGAGTTTCTTTCGGGTTCCCCTGCCACGATCTGCTTCTGTACCTGGGCTGTATGGGGGTGGTGCTTAGGAATCCTGAAGGCGAGCCAGGACCCGGGGCCTGTGCTCCATCACTGCGGTGGTCGTTGTTCCGAAGCACACCCAGGTGCCCTGGCATTTCCCGCCACGTCTTGCCTCCCCCGCATCCCTTCCACCTGAGCCCCTGCCCATCTCCTCCAGACCCCGCCGTAAAACTCCCTTCCCTTGCGAGGCCTCTTAACCCCTGTCTGCGGGGCCCCGGGAAGAGGTGGTGGTGATGCTGATGAGAGAGAGGGTCACGAAGAGCCGACGCGAGAGTGAAAAGAAAATCAGAAAACAAACAGAGGGGAGGTGGAAACGTGCCCGCCCTTGAAGTGCATAGACACCCCCCCCTACACCGAAACGGGCTTATCTTCAAAAAAGAGCCCTTGCGATGATACAAGAAAGAACAGACTTCTCACACCTTGTCTTCGCTTCGCAGAGATCCTATCTGCCCAGAAGTGCCTGTGATCTCAGTCAGACCTCTCTACCTTGCCACTCGCCTTTTAAGTCTGCGGCAGCTGTTTTGCTAAGACGGAGACCTTCCCACTTCATCTTTTTCTTCCTTGGCGATGGCGAGTGAGAAGACAGACGGCATTTCTGACGTGCTTGGGGAGCGGTAAATGTCATTCCAGAGCCTTTCTTTTGTGTATTTTCTCGTGGACGGATTAGTTTGTTTAAAGAGCATCTCCTATTTAACACCTCATTGAGCAAAAAACACGTACAGACAAGATTTTTTTAACCGCCTGCTTATAATGAGCTTAAAGTGCATACTGAGTACCTTAATAATTTGCTCAATTTTCAGAAATACTGATCACACAGGAGTTAGACTCTGGGTGACTCATGAAACTTATATGTTTTATAATGATATGATCCACATTTTTCCACTGTTTTTATGTCCAAAAGCAGACAAATCATGACATTCTGGATGAATATTCAGGGTGTGAGTAAAGAATCCCAAACTGGAAATAAGATTTGCAGCTCTGGTTTATTCTCCACAGGAACTGGTTGGAGTCCCATAGCTCCTGTGTTGGCATCAGCAGGAGAGATGACCAGAAGCCAAGAGCAAGCAGGAGCCCTTGTTCACACGGATTGAGTCATTCCTGCAGGGTAATGGTGACACGTTGCTTTTGCATTGCGCTTCTCGTTAGCCTCTGTAGACAGCAGTGACCCCCCACCCCCAAAAATGCTGATGTTCTCTTAGAAGATGTCCCTATCTTTATTTGACACAAACCATCCAGCAGGTCCTCTGTAATGGGATTACACGGATGAAGTCCGCTTTATCCTGAGATCTTTGAGTGTTTATGATGTTTCCTTGGTCCTTCGTGACACTGCTGAGAGAGAAGTGCCCAATTCAGCCTGGTAACGTTCCTCTGCTGCTCTGCTACTCTTCCTTCAGAAGTCTTTCCATCGGCTGCACAGGGACTGCCCACGGAGTAAAGTCCAAATCCCTTCCCATAGAGTAGGTCTCTTTCACAAAGCAGGCAGAGCCATTTCTTCCTTGGGGAAGAATTAGCTATAACGGCCGTCTCAAACCCTTCCAGCCCAATCAACTCTTATTCTGTGCTTTGTAGGTCACTGCAATTTCCTATGAACTTGAGGGGAGATTTTCTTGGGAAAAGCTCTTTTTTCTGTAAGTTTTCCAGCTGCTGATTTTCCCCAAGGAAAGTCAAATTATCCTTGAGCATTGTATCAGCAGATGTATGAAAAAGCTGATCTGTCACACAAGAAAAACCTGAACCAAACAGCTTCCTGCGTTTCCTGGGCTGTGAACCTTACACAATAAGACCCGGATTATTTTTCTTGTAGCAGCAAAATGTCCAGTGTGAAATCAAACCGTGACCACCAGGACCTTGGAGGACATCTGGGATTTGGTGACCTTGATGTCTATTAGGGAGGGAAAGCCATAGGCCAAAACCAGAGCATTTCAGGGACCAGAATAAATTGTAACCATGTTCCAGGGAGCTTGCCAGGGGGGCTAATGGACTGATCTCATTCACCTTGATGTAAATCCAGAGTAGCTCCACGAAAGCCAATAGCACTACTCCTGGCTCTGTGCGGAGGTAAGGCTGAGATCACAAATCAAGCATTTCTAACGAAGACAAAGTTAAAGGAACATGTGCCACACATGGAAAGCAAGGGCGTAGCGATGTCTCAGGTCCCAGGCTTTGAGTCTCAGAGGAAATGAAACTGGCTTAAGTATTAAGGATTTCGTAGTTGTTCTTCCATTGATTTGCTGAGTAAATCAGGAGTACTGGTGCCAATTAATGCTGTTCCTATATTTAAAAGCAAGCCCCTAGAAGGGAGCTGTTGCAGACCCAGGCTGTCTGTGGTATGGTCCTTCAGCGGCGGTGCAGAAGTGCTGTTGCAGGAGCATCCTGGAGCAGCTGGAGAGCATCATCACGACTTCATTTCAGAAGGGTGCTGAGAGCACACATGCATTTACTACGCAGCACTCAGCGAGGCAGCCCTCAGGCACCCAATCCTCTTCCATCTGGGCTTAAGCAGAGGGCTCTCACCTCCCGTAAGTCCATGAGATATGACCATCTACCACAGCACAACCGAGGTGTCGCACCTCAGGGATGCACAGGACCTCGGCCGTGTCTGAGCCCTTGGGGATGTGCTTCTCCTCCTTGCTGAATCTTTCCCCTGGAGCTCTGCGAGGACGTCTCAAAGAGGGCTGCTCTCCCTGTGCCCTCCCACAGCCTGATTAAACTGAGGCGATGATTTATCTGAAGTGTCTTGCACAAGTCCAAAGAGAAAGGCAGAAGTAAGAAAGGAGCAGTGCCATGAACTAATTTTCCAAAAATTTAGCAGAACATAGTTGAAAAGAAAAGAAAAGAAAAGAAAAGAAAAGAAAAGAAAAGAAAAGAAAAGAAAAGAAAAGAAAAGAAAAGAAAA